>PVJI01033951.1:0-10843 GCA_004026765.1 Micronycteris hirsuta | reverse complement strand
AGGAGACCTTGCAGGCAAGAAGGGGCTGGACAGAGGTGTTCCAAGTCATGAAAGGCAAGGACCTACATCCAAGACTACTCTATCCAGCAAAGATTTCATTTAGAATGGAAGGGCAGAGAAAGTGCTTTGCAGATAAGGTCAAGTTCAAGAAGTTCATCACCACCCAGCCTTTATTGTATGAAATGTTGAAGGGAGTTATGTGAGGTATGGAGGAATATCAACGGGGGAGTGGTAGGGGGAGAGGGTGGGAATGGGGCACAGAACAAGTAGCATAAATGGGAGGTAGACAACAGACAAGGGGAGGTTAGAACAGTATAGGAAGTACAGGAGCAGAAGGACTTATGTTTAGGACCCATGGACAAAACTAAAGGGAGGGGAAAGGGGGGTAAGAGGGAGGGGGGAGTGAAGGGGGGAAGTGGGGCAACTGTAACAGCATAATCAATAAAATATAGTTAAAAAAAGCGAACAAACTCACAGTGAACTGGAGGTGCAGAGAAGGGGATAATGGGGAAAGAAGTGGAAGGATCAAGTTAAGGAATATGTATAAAAGACCCATGGACAAAGAGAAAAGGGGGAGGATTGAATGTGGGAGGTGTGGGCTTGATAGGGCAGGGGATTGTATTGGGGAAAATTGGGACAGCTGTAACTGAACAACAATAAAAAAATGAAGAGGAAGAAATAAAGACAACGAAAGTGGTTTGGAAGAATTAAAACTGTCTTTATTTGCAGATGACATGCTACTGCACATTTACATCCCCTAAAATTCCATCAAGAAAGTACTAGAACTAATAAATGAATTCAGCCAAGTAGCAGTATATAAAATTAATATCCAGAAATCAGTTTTTTTATATGCCAAGAGTGAACTAAGAGAAAGGGAAATTAAGAAAACAATCCCATTCATAATTCAAAATTCATATTTTATTCTTTGAATCCCATTCAAAGAATAAAATACCTAGGAATAAACCTAACCAAGGTTGTGAAAGATTTTTACTCAGAAAACTGCAAGACACTGATTAAAGAAATTCAAGAAGATACAAATAAGTGGAAGCATATAACAGGTTCATGGATAGGAAGAATAAATATCATTAAAATGTCTATACTACCACTCTGGCTAGTGTGGCTCAGTGGATTGAGCACTAGCCTGTGAACTGAAAGGCCACTGGTTAGATTTCTAGTCAGGGCTCATGCCTGGGTTTGGGGCTACATCCCCACTGAGGGTGGCGTGAGATGCAGTCACACATAGATGTTTCTCTCCCTCTCTTTCTCTATCCCTTCTCCTCTGTCTAAAAATAAATAAATAAAATAATAAAAAGCATGAGGATTTAAAAAATGTTCATGCTACCCAAAGCAATCTAAATTCAAGACAATACCCATCAAGATTCCAATGATGTATTTCATAGAAGCATTACAAATATTTCATATTGTATATGAAATATATATATCTATATATCTATATATCTATATATCCACAAAAAGCCCCAAATAGCAACAGCAGTACTGAGAAAGAGTCAAGTTGGAGGAATCACGCTGCCTAATATTATAAAGCCATAGTAATCAAAACAGCACGGTGCTGTCATAAAAACAGACAGTTAAATGGAACAGATTAGAGAACCCAGAAATAAACCCACACTTTTATAGTTAATTAATATTTGACAGAGGAAGCAAGCACATACTATGGGCTAAAGATACTTTACTCAATAAGTTGTGTTGGGAAAATTGGACACATACATGCAGAAAAATAAAACTAGATCCCCTTCTTACACCACACACAAGAATGAACTCAAAATGGATTAAAGACTTAAAAGTTAGACCCCAAACCAAAAAATATCCTAGAAGAAAACATGGACAGCAAAATCTCACACATAGCTCATAGCAATATTTTAGCAGATATAACTCCATAGGCCAGGGAAACATAAAAAAATAAGCAAATGGGACTATATTAAACTAAAATTTTTTTGTACAGCCAAGGTAATCATCAACAAAATAAAAGGGAAACCTACAGAAGGGGAGAACCTATTCTCCCATACATCTAAAAAAGGGCTGTTATCCAAAATTTATAAAGTGCCTACAAAACTCAACACCAGAAATACAAACAACCCAATTATTAATTGTGCAATGGATATGAGTGGGCACTTCTCCAAAGAGGACACACAGATGGAAAGTGAACATGAAAAGATGCTCAAGGTCACTAATCATCAGATAAATGCAAATTAAAGCCACAATGAGATATCATCTCATCCTTGTCCAAATGGCCATCATCAATAAATCAACAAACAATAAGTGCTCTCAAGGATGTGGAAAGGGAACCATAGTGCACTGTTTGTGGGAATGCAGACTGGTACAGCCACTGTGGAAAGCAGTATGAAGACACCTTAAAAATTAAAAATGGATACGCCTTTTGACCCAGCGATCCCACTTCTGGGAACATATCGAATGGACCCAAAACACTAATTTGAAAGAACATAAGCATCCCTATGTTCTTCGCAACATTATTTAGAATTGCCAAGATATTGAAGCAGCCCAAGTGTCCATCAGTACATACGTAGATAAAACAACTATGGGATATTTACATAATGGAATATTATTCAGCCATAAAAGAGAAGAAATTTTTACCCTTTGCAACAGTATGAATAGACTTGGATAAATTTATGCTAAGTGAAATAAGCCCATCAGAGAAAGCCAAATACCATATGATTACATTCATATGCAGAATCTAATGAACAAACTGAACTAGCAAAGAAAATGGGGACAGATTTGAAGTTGGAGAGCAGGATGACAACTAGTGGAGTGAAGAGGAGAGGAGATGGAGGGATTGAGCAAAACAGAAAAAGGACCCATGGACATGGACAATAGTGTAGTGATTACTGCGGAGAGGGGCATATAAAGGGACTAAATGATAATGGAAAAATACAATAAATATTAAAAGAATAAAAAAGAAAATGAAAAAAACACTAGAACATTAGGTTTTTGTGCACATGTGCCTGGGCATGTGTGTGCATATGTGTGCTTTTTCATTTCTTTTTAACAATTTCTTCAACAATCTTAGGCATAAGTTATTTTTTAGCAATGCTTATTTTTTACACTTTTCAACCCAGAACTCATTCTCTTTGACAGAGAATGCCAAAACCAAATAGGATTTAAGGAACTTTACTTCCCTCATGTCATCCATTACCCTGGACAGCTATGGTTTATTTAGGCATTCACTTCTATTTTTTTATGTTACATCAGTATAATTTATAGTTGTATAGCAAGAATTGTCTTTTTGAGTTTCCTTGAACCCTACCTTGATTTCCAGTGTCCCATAGTAGCTCTGCCATTCACTTCCTTAAATAATTTTTTAACATTCTTGTGTCCAATTACTTAGCTGTAAAACGGGGGCAATATTATCTATCTCCCAGAGTTTTTGTGAGGAGTCAATAAATTAAAGATTAAAAATGCTTTGAACAATGTCTGGCACATAGAAAGTTGATGCGGACTCTGGCCAGCAGTGTCTGTGGTGTTGTGGATGCAACAAACAAATTCACATGGACTACAGAAGTCCTGTGGAGAAAAAGGGATGACACAGCCTCTTTCTCCCTGAGAGAGAGAGTGCTCAGCCCCCTACCTGGACAGGCTTTTATTGTTTTCTAATATCATATATCAAAGAGGCTTCTCATTCATAATGCTCAGGTTTGCTTTAGGTGATTACTTTTTACAGGTAACAAAGGAAAGGATGTTTCTGACTACTTCTTACAGATTAACAAAGAAAAAAATGTTGCAAATGCAAGCGAATGATAAGAGTGATTGGTCTGGTTACACTCCATCTTTGGGAGAATTAGCACAGACTTTTGGAAGTTACTTTAAAGATATGCAGTGAACATTTGCAGCTTCAATTCAAGGTGAGGGAGTTTTTAGCAAAAGAAAAATTCAAAGCAGCCTAGGTATAATGCAAACTTGGTTTCCCACGGGGAAGCCAATCTATGGGTTTGGCTCCTGTGTGCCAACTCACGCCTGCCAGTTTTCTGATAGGGCTGGGCTACATTTGCCACTGCCAGGAGGATTGGTTCCCTATAGAAAGTGTTCAATAAATATTAGCTGCCATTATTATTATTATTATTAATTTGGGGCATGAACTTCAGTTCCATTCCTCCTTCATACCACTTTAGCATGACAGCCTTGCCATGCGTGTTTTTGGATTCAATGTTAGATTTTCTTGACTAATTTTTTTCTATTCACATTGTTTGCATTAATTCCTATGGCAACATTTGGAGGGAAGTTATGAAGACCTGAGTTTGGTCCCAGCTCTGACATTTTCTACCTCTGTAACATTGGAATGAGGATTGGTCTCTTTAATCTTTAGTTAAACAGGAATAATACTATCTTTCACTGTTAGGTAGATTGGGAAAATATATGTAAAACTAGTAGCATGGCTTATAGTAAAGGCTCGATAATTTCAAATCTGTTTCCCTTAAATTGTTTTCATAGTACTCTAATCTTGTTGTGTTATTTGTGGGAACAATGAGAACTCTTCTTTGAGTATGAAACTCAAATCAGGTTCTCTTCTCCAGTCTAGACTTCTGGCCAGCTAGGCCTCCCCTCTCAAGTTAACAAACTTACACCTATTCCTTGCCAGCTCTTGATATTTGGTACCCTTCAATGGCCACTGATTATGCTGGATTACTTGATACATCACAGTCTCCCATTGTAGTACCATCTTGAGCTAGATTTAATTCATAATTCATGTCACAATCAATTTAGTTTTCAGGGAGTAAGTACATTGCCAATGAAAACTTTTCCCACCAATGTCATTAAATAGTAATTAATTGAATACTATTAGTTTGATCTCTTTTTTCTCTGATTTTTGTTTGTCCTACTTTAGCTTCATTTTCTTTCTTGGTAAAATAAAAATCACTACTCTATCTAACTCACAGAGTATCAGTCAAATTAAATAAGATACTTCAAGTACAGTGTTTAGAACAGTGTCTGACTCACCAGTCCTGGGTCTCTGCTCCACAACCAACAATATCATCCTGAGTATCTGATGCTCTGCCTGGCTGTGGCCAGTCCTTGATATTTTCTTCCTACAAAGCATTAAATCCTGTTCCTTAAATTCAAATTTGTTGGCTCAAGAGGTCTGTTCTGAATGAATCATTCACCCTAGACCATGACATTTCTTCCTTTCTGGCTTCAAGTATCACCTGCCTGGAGCTTCCTGTTGCTGTGCTCCACAGGGAAGATTTACTCTACTGGCTAATGAAGCCAGTTGAAACCAAGCATGAGATACCCTCATCCTGGCTCTGATGTTTATTTTTCACATGTTCCTTGGGCCCATGCTACTATAACCCCATCAAGACTTTTGCCTAAATGGATGGGGAATGAGAAAAGGGGGAATGATTTCAGTCTGTGTAGATGAGTCTTATTTGAATAAGTCCATTACTTGAGCCTTTTACACTTCATAATACATTCCTCTACCTATTAACTCTATTATGAAGTTTTCAAAAGCACACTTTATTTGCCAATGTGGAAAAATGACTGGTCAAATTAATATTTTACAATGTCAGAATCCTAATCTGTGCACATTGTCTCTTTTCTTCAAAATTCTTCAATAAATGCATTGATATGTTAAAACTAGAACCACTTTCCTTTTAGATTTGCACTCATCTGGGGTGGGGGTGAAGGTTTAAAAATAAAAACAAACATATGGTCCTAATAATAATTAATTACACTTTTTTATATTTATAAATGTCTTCTTATAGAACAAATTTTACTGTTATCTCCAGTAATTACGGTCTTTGTGATGAGAAGGAACTCACATAATCCAAAAGATACTGTCAGATATTGACATTCTGGTATATCTCACTTTAGATATGAATATTCCAAAACAGATTGCCAGTTTTGAGGGGGAAAATGAGGCAGAAGATCAATACTGAAGAAAAAGAGAAGCCACCTTTCGGATTTTGGATATGGTGGAATTAAAGTAACTCCTAATTCTAAGGATTTCTGAGATGTCTATTCCTATGGCAACTAACAACATAGAATTTATATAGTTGATGAAATAAAATAATAAACTTTTTTGTTCTGATCTATTAAATTGATCTATAACTTGTAGAGAAATATATCAAGGTATCAGGATAGTGAGGTGCCCATATTCTTGAAGGGTTTTATTTATAGTTTGATGTTTATTTTGGTACTAATAAGAACTTAAATTCAAAGAATGTTATTTTCTAATCCCTAAATCTTAACGGAGATAAATTGCCTTAGGTTGAGAAACCTACTCTTGACAGAGTTGGTAATTTATAGTGAAATGTTAGAACAAAGGTAATTAAAATTGTAAAAGTTAGTAATCAATCACCTTACAAATAATTAAGTGCCTTTATTGTGCCCAGTACTGTGCTTTAAATTATGCTAAATACAATTTTCAATTTTCCGAGGGAGACAAGATTGAGGGAGATGCCACTTTATATCTTCTGTTATATATTATTGTATTGCATATGTGTCCTCAAAGTTTCTGCTCTAAGTTGAATCAAAATCAGGTAAATAAAGGCAAATCTGGAAATGATTTACCTTTAAGCTTAATATAAAGTAACACAAGTTTTAGATTTGTGACTTAAAAATTGCCAGGAAAGCCCGGCTGGCGTAGCTCAGTGGATTGAGCGCGGGCTGGGAACCAGAGGGTCCCGGTTTGATTCCCAGTCGGGGCACATGCCTGGGTTGCGGGCCAGGTCCCCAATGAGGGCCATGTGAGAGGCAACCATACTTGCTCTTTCTCCCTCCCTTCTCTCTCTGAAAATAAATAAATAAAAAAAATCTTTAAAAAAATTATTTAAAAAAAAAATTGCCAGGAAAGTCAGTGATGGGAAAATTATCAATCCAGGGATCAGACATCCTCCTAATTATGATTATACACCAGTGTTAGATTCTTTTATTGTCTTCTAAATCGGGAGAGAAAAGTTTCATGGGGGAGGGAGGTGAGAGACCTAGGGAACCTGATGAGACTCAAGATAAGGTCATACCTTATTTTCTTTCTGAGAACTTTCTCATGCCTAAAATCTGAGAACTCAAATCGAAGGCCTAGCTATAGATTTACTCTCATGGTGGTCACAGTGAATTGCCCTTCCTCTAAACTCTCGGTGGCATGAACACCACTTATTTTGGAACAGCTATCTCTCCTCAAATGTCACTTATGTTGCTTTGTCTCGCAATGCTTTTCACATGGTAGGCATTCAAAGTTTTTTTTTTTTTTTGATGGATGGAATTGTCCATCTGTGGTTGTAGTGAAGAATGAATCAAAAGCTGAAGGTTAAATGTCTTGATGGCTCCATTTGCTTCCACTCTGTGAAAAAAGCTCTATTTGATCTGTTTTGTTTTATGTTGAGAGTTGTATGCAATTATTTGTAAACATTCCAAATAATACAATAAATACAATGAAGATAGTATGAATCATCTCAAATCCAGATATTTATAAGGTTCACAGTCTCTGTGGTTGGAATGGGGATAAAATAAGATGATGCTGGGCATAGCAAAGTGTTTAACAATTATTGGTTAAAATCCTCTTCATCACTATCATTATCATCATCATAATCATTAACAACCAAACCAAGAAAGAAAGAAATAAAATTTAAAATCAGAGGTGTTTTAGTAGTAGAAAAAATGAAGTGTTAGCTATTAATTTGAGAGTTATAAGAAGGAAGAAAAAATGACATATGACATGTTAAGAGTACATCAAGGAGAACACTTTAGGGGGATTTCACTTTAACAAAATAGATAATTTCCTGAGAGCATGAATGTAAAGGTAGTAGGAGGAATTGGGATTTAGATGAGAGTAGAAGGTCTAGTCACCAAGATACCATTCAGTAATAAATTCTATAAATCTGTGCTTTGTTGCTCTGGAGAATGAAAAAAAAAAGTATAGTTTCTGTTGGTAACTGCCCTACCTGGTTTCAGAAAGTGTAACCCCCCATGGCTAAGGCTGAGTAAAGACCATGGGACCATAAGCTACTAAGGAGACAAAGCTTATCTTCCTGGTAGGAGCACCGCCTCTGCCGCCTTTTACTTCACCCTGCTTGGCCCTGGGCAGATGAGTGGTTAGCCAGTGACTGGTAAGAGTCCTCAAGGGAGGGATGACCTAAGACAGACATGGTCAGGAAGAGGCCCTCAGAGAAGGACTTCGGGGTCTATCGAAAAAGGGGGTGATGGACCCTCGCCCCTCAGCTTTGACATACCCCGAGTCCTCATTCTGTCTGCAAGAAGTCTCCTAATCTCTTGGCTGCCTTACTTCCCCTGCCTGACTTAAGCCTGAAACAATGCTGGAGGTGGGTGGAGCTCTGTGCTGGAAAGGGCAGGTTCCCCAGGGCAATCAGGCCTAAGAAAGAATGCATAAGATCCTGTGAAACCTGATTTGCTAAGAGTACCCTCAATTTAAATGATAAGGGCCCAAGCATAGAATGAGTTTGTTTCCCAAAGTTTTATGGCCCTTTAGCTATCTGACCCTGACTCAAAATAAGTCCTCATAGTTCTTTGAATGTTAGCTATTGTTTGATCATTACTGCCTGACAATGATTGATGAGCTTTACCTGTATTCATATGTAAATTGAACCCAATAAAAGCTCATTGAGGAACAGGCTTCTGGCCCTTCTTCTTTGAGAGATCAGCCACCTTTCCTCCCCAAGAAGATCATGTCTTTGTAGACTTATTTTCATCCATGGCGGATGGCGGGGGCTCTGCAGGTGGAGCCACCCCACAAATTTCCCTTTCCCCAGATTTCTCAACTGCAAAGAACACTGAAGATAAATTGGGAGTCTTGAGTGATAAATGAAACTTCTAAAAGAAATGAAATAGTGTATGGGGCAAACCATGCAGATAAACAAGTGGATGACTCAGCTATAGCTTAATTTTTTTTTTGCTGTAGCAATTAGACAAAAAAAAATAATAAAGCAGGTTCTTTCAGAAAAACAAAAGGTGAGTGATGATGGGGCTCTTAAAAAAAGGAGCTATAGATAAAAATTGAAATCCATTAACCACTTCAGGGGGAAGGAGTGATTGACCAGTGCCGTCAAAATGCTAGGTGTTACTAAGCTTCTGAGAAGAGCATATATTAGTTAAAAAGAGTTACATATCAATATGGTTCCCAAGGGTTAATGAGTGAGAAATGGAGATATTATTTTCAATATTTCAGTTTGTCTTGCTGAAAAAAGAAAATCAAGTGCCTGGCAAAAAAAAAAAAACAAACAAACAAAACTTCTGAGAAGTTAATAAATTGGGCACTGATTCTCTTTTTATTTTTTTTAATTTTATTTATTTATTTTTTAGAGAGAGGAGAAGAGAGGGAGAGAAAGCAATGTATGGTTGCTTCTCACATGGCCCCCACTGGGGACCTGGCCTGCAACCCAGGCATGTGCCCCGACTGGGAATCAAACCGGGACCTTTTGGTTCCCAGCCCGCACTCAATCCACTGAGCTACACCAGCCGGGCCTGATTCTCATTTTTGAAGACTGGACTGGATAAATAGGGAGCTATGAAAGAGCTTTTATTGGAGATCAAACCCTTGTCCGGGGTATCATTGGCAAATATGTTTTCCCATACAGTTGGTTCTCTTTTTATTTTAATACTGTTTTCTTTAGCTGTGCAGAAGCTTTTTATTTTGATGAGTTCCCATTTTTTTATTCTTTCCTTTATGTCCTTTGCTCTAGGGGACATATCATTGAAGATATTGCTGCGTGGAATGTCTGAGATTTTCCTACCAATGTTTTCCTCTAGGACTTTTATGGTGTCACGGCTTATATTTAAGTATTTTATCCACCTTGAATTTATTTTTGTGTATGGTTTAAGTTGGTGCTCAAGTTTCATTTTTTTGCATGTAGCCATCCAGATTTTCCAACATCATTTATTGAACTCATATGACTCCACTCCAGGAAGACAAAAAACCCAATTAAAAAATGGGCAAAAGACATGAACAGACACTTCTCGAAAGAGGACATACAGAAGGCCCAGAGACATATGAAAATATGTTCAACATCATTATCCATCAGAGAGATGCAAATTAAAACCACAATGAGATACCACCTCACACCAGTCAGAATGGCCATCATAAACAAAGCAACAGATAACTGTTGGAGGGGATGTGGAGAAAATGGAACTTCACTGCACTTTTGGTGGGAATGCAGACTGGTGCAGCCACTGTGGGAAAAAGTATGTAATTTCCTCAGAAAACTCAAAATGGAACTGCCTTTTGACCCAGCAATTCCACTACTGGAATTATACCCTAAGAGCCCTGAAACATCGATCCAAATGAACCTATTCACTCCAATGTTCATAGCAGCACAATTTACAATAGCCAAGTGTTGAAAACAACCTAAGTGCCCATCAGAAAATGAGTGGATCAAGAAACTATGGTACATTTACACAATGGAATTCTATGCAGCAGACAGGAAGAAGGAGCTTATACTCTTTGCAACAGCATGGATGGAACTGGAGAGCATTATGCTAAGTTAAATAAGCCAGGCGGTGAGGGACAAATACCATATGATCTCACCTTTAACTGGAATATAATCAACAAAAGCAGAAAGCAAGCAAAACATAACCAGAGACATTGAAATTAAGAACAATCTAACAGCCTGGCTGGTGTAGCTCAGTGGATTGAGTGCGGGCTGGGAACCAGAGGGTCCCAGTTTGATTCCCAGATGGGGCACATGCCTGGGTTGTGGGCCAGGTCCCCAGTGAGGGCCATGTGAGAGGCAACCATACATTGCTCTTTCTCCCTCCCTTCTCCTCTCTCTGAAAATAAATAAATAAAATCTTAAAAAAAAAACAACAACTATCTAACAATAGCCAGAGGGGAGGGGGGAGGGGAGTATGGGGAGAAGGG
>PVJI01033950.1:0-10841 GCA_004026765.1 Micronycteris hirsuta | reverse complement strand
AGGAAGAAGGAGCTTATACCCTTTGCAACAGCATGGATGGAACTGGAGAGCATTATGCTAAGTGAAGTAAGCCAGGTGGTCAGGGACAAATACCATATGATCTCACCTTTAACTGGAACATAATCAACAAAAGCAGAAAGCAAGCAAAACATAACCAGAGACATTGAAAGTAAGAACAGTCTGACAATGGCCAGGAGGGACGGGGGAGGGGACAATGGGGAAAAGGGTTTTCAGGAGTCACTGTGGAGGACACATGGACAGAGCCAACAGGGAGATGGGAGGTGGGGGAGGGAGTCAGGGGAGGAAGGGAGGGTTGCAGGGAGTGTGGGGAGGAGAGGGGAGCTGATGCAGATAACTTTAATTGAACATTAAAGTAATTAAAAAAAGAAAAAGAAATAAAGGGTCTTCACACTTAAAAAAAAGAAAATAGTTGTGCTTTTAGTCTCTATGTTGTTTAATTCTGCTCTGATCTTGGTTATTTCCTTCCTTCTACTTGCTCTGGACTGTCTTTGTTGGTCTTCTTTGAGTTCTTGTAGGTGTAGGGTTAGGTTGTTAATTTGAAATGTTTCTATTTTCTTTTTAGGTAGGCTTGTACCACTATGAACTTCCCTCTCAGGACTGCTTTCACTGTCCCATAAATTTAGGTTTGTTGTGAGTTCGTTTTTATTTGTTTCCAGAAACTTTTTTTATTTCTTCCTTGATCTCATTCTTGACCCATTCATTGTTTAATAGCATGCTTTTCAATTTCTATAAGTTTGAGTGTTTTTGAGTTCTTTCCTTGAGGTTGGTTTCTACTTTCAGTCACTTGTGGTCAGAGAAAATGCTTGATATGATTTAAATTTTCTTGAATTTGTTAAGGCTTGTTTTCTGTCCTATCATGTGGTCTATCTTTGAAAATGTTCCATGTGCATTTGAAAAGATTGTGTATTTAGTATTTTTTGGATGAAGTCTCTATATACATCAGTTAAAATACTATGGTACATTTACACAATGTAATTCTATGCAGTGGAAAGAAAGAAGGAGCTCCTACCCTTTTCGACAGCATGGATGGAACTAGAGAACATTATGTTAAGTGAAGTAATCAAGGTGGTGAAAGACAAATACCATATAATCTCACCTTTAACTGGAACCTAATCAACAAAATGAACAAGTAAGCAAAATGTGACCAAAGACATTGAAATTGAGAACAGGCTGACAGCAAGCAGAGGGGAGAGAATTATAGGGGAAGAGGGTGAAGGGTTTGCAGGGACAATTATAAAGGACACATGGACAATAACAGGGGGACAGAAGCAGGGGAAGGAATAGGGGTGAGATCAGGTTGTGGAGAGGGGTGGAGGGAAAAGGCAGAAAACTGTACTTGAACAACAATAAAAAATGTTTAAAAAAAGAAAGGAAAAATAAAATCCAGTAAAATGCTTTAAAAATAATAAACAAATGATATCTCATCAAAATAAAAAGTTTCTCCACAGCTAAAAAATATGTCATTAAAATGAAAAGAGAACTGACTATATGGGAAAACATATTTGCCAATAATACCTCAGGCACCTGTTTGATCTCCAAATTACATAAATATCTCACACAAGTCCACTCCAGGAAGACAAATAACCCAATTTAAAAATGGTCAATGGAACTAGACAGACACTTCTCCTAGGAGGACATACAGAGGGCCCAGAGACATATGAAAAGATGCTCAGCATCAGTAGCCACCAGAGAGATCCAAATGGAAACCACAATGAAATACCACTTCACACCAGTCAGAATGACCATCATAAACAAATCAACAAACAAGTTTTGAAGAGGAGCAGAGAAAAGGGAACCCTAGCTCACTGTTTGTGGGAATTCAGACTGGTGAACCCATTGTGGAAAACAATATGGAATTTCCTCAGAAAACTAAAAATGAAACTGTCTTTTGACCCAGCAATTCCACTGCTGGGATTATATCCTAAAAACCCTGAAACACCAATCTAAAAGAACCTATGTACCTCAATATTCATAGCAGCACAATTTACAATAGCCAAGTGCTGGAAGCAGCCTAGATGCCCATCAGTAAATGAATGGAATGGAACAAAAATGTATGGTACATTTACATGATGGAATACTACACAGCAGAAAGAAAGAATGAGTTCCTGCCCTTTGTGACACCATGTATGGAACTAGAGAGCATTATGCTAAGTGAATAAACCTGGAGGTGATAGACAAATGCCACATGATCTCACCTATATGTGGAACCTAGTCAACAAAACAAACAAGCAACCAAAATATAACCAGAGACACTGAAATTAAGAACGAACTAACAGAAACCAGAGGAGAGATGGGTGGGAATAATGGGGGAAAAGGTGTAAGGTTTTCAGGAACAACTATAAAGGACACATGGACAAAACCTAGGAGGTGGAATCAGGAGAGGCAGGTGGTGATGGTGTGGATGGGGGAGAATGGTAGGGAGAAAATCAGACAGCTGTACAAGTACAATATTAACATAAACAAAATAAATTGCTATTGCAGCATAGGGAAATGCCCTCTTGGAAAAATTCATATTGCTCCACCTTCTTTGGAGTGCATATATTTTGGTAAGTATTACTTTTAGGAATTCACTCTGTTGAAATATGCATAAAATAATACAAGGATTTATGCATAAAAATTTTCATTGATGCTTCACTTGTACAAAGAAGAAATTGCCTCCGGATGTATTGATAGACAACTAGTGAATTTCTAAATATAATATAATAAAGTCAAGAGAATGTTGGGCAGCTCTTATTAATAAGGAGAATCTACATTATTGACATAAAATAATATAGATATGTTATGTGAAAAGAGTTTCAGGGCATCATATATTATGATTGCATTATTTAAACTATATGTGTGACTATTATAATGCATGCATTCATTGTTGTATTTACAACAAGTATATATCACTTAATAATTATAAATATTTCAGAAATTATAGAATCTGAGTGATGCATATACCATTTTTATCCCAGCTAAGTCCTCCATGCTACCTCCCTTATCCATGCAAAACTTGGAAGAAGTCAGATTTCCTTACACCAGACATTTTGACAGGCAGTAGAAATGTAAGTGAGCAAGAGACAACATCATTGCCTCATTGAACTTACAGAGCAGTGAAGAAAATGGAACCTTAAACATGAAATCACAAATCACTGAATTGTGCTACAATCTTAGCAATAGGACCATTGGAGAGCCTAATTAGGCTTGAGATACCACAGAAGACGCCAAAGTTGATACCTGGAAGGTAAAGGGGAGTTAGTTATTCAAGCAGAGGTGCTATCAGTTATAACCAGAGCAGAGATTTCAAGAGATAAAAGCAAAAAGTATGCTTGGAGGGTGCCCCAAAGCTCATAAAGATACTTAAATGCATCCTGGCTGGTGTGGCTCATTAGATTTAGTGCTGGTCTGTGAACTGAAAGGTCATTGGTTTGATTCCCAGTCAGGGCACATGCCTGGGTTGCCTGCCAGGTCCCCAGTTGGGGGTGTACAAGACAACTAATCAAAGTATCTCTCACACATCGATGTTTCTCTCCCTCTCTTTTTTCCTCCTTTCCCCTCTCTCCATAAATAAATAAAATCTTTGAAAAAAAAACCCCTTAATTGCCATCTGAAGAGTTTTAGTTTTATCCTCAGTGCAATAGAACTTTAAAGAAATGTTTACACAGGTTTGTACAAGAGAGTAAAATAATTAGTTTTGTGTTTTTTAAAGATACGCAACTCTGGCCACATTGAAGAATGGAGTACAGACTTCCTTTTCTCCAGTATGGCTGACTGGAGACTTTCTAGATGCAATAACTGGATCTTGCATTAAAAATAGTTGTATTCATCTGTGTTTTAATTGCTGGGCTTTCAGAAAATATGAGAAAGGAAAAACAAAACTGATAATATTTCCTATCAGTGGTTCTCAAAATATGGCCTGTGGGATCCTGCAATTTTCAAAAAACCCTAAGGGATTTCTCAGGGAGTCTGAAAGGTCAAAACCATTTTTATAGTAAGCTGTTACTTTTTTTTTTTCACTGTGTTAACATTTGCTCTGACTGTGAACAATGACGGTAAAACTGTGTCAACACATTGACACAAACCAGTAGTCCCCTCAACTTCACACACATGCAATTTTTAAAAAAATTCTAGTTTCATGTAAGAATGTCCTTGATAAGGCAGTAAAAATAATTAATCTTATTAATCTCAGCCCTGAAGAATCAGTCTTTGTGATATTCTCTCTGATAACATGGGATGTAGGCATAAAGCACTTGACTGCCCACAGAAGTAGAAACATTGTCTCAAAGAAAAACACTTGCATAATTGCTTCAGATGTGAACTAAACTAGCCAATTTTTCCATGAAGCACCATTTTTACTTGAAAGAACTGAAACTATAATTATCATGACCTGAGTATTTGTCAAATATTTCCTTATAAATGAATGAGGTGAGTCTCTCACTCTAAGAAGAACTGATTAAATGATTAAATTTAAGTTTTCAAACAAAAACTAAAATTTTGGAAAACTTGTACCCCACATTGAGATTGAAAGCTTCCCAGTTATTAAAGGCTTTTCAGATGTGATCAGTGAATTTTTAGCAAACGTGGGGTTTTGATATTGTATAATGCAATGTGTCAGTATCTGAAGATCTGTCTATAACTCAGTGAACCACTATTGTCCAAATCACTGATATATGTTCTGTAAAATCACACTTGGGTAAGATAGACCAAATGTATTTTTAATTTCTTTTTTATTTTTAATATATTTTATTGATAGACCAAATGTATCTTAATGTAATTAGGAACAAAATTTTTATTTATAAAAGTACAGATTCCAATAAAATATAATTTAAATTTAAAAAGGGGGTTAAGTCACAAAACTTGATGTCTGATTATATGTGTCACAGAGGAAGAGGGAAGATTCCAGTATGACTAGAAGGGGATATTACACTTTCAGTTTTTATATATTGTGATATATTGCATTCTCTGTTTACAAAGGATTTCCAAGTGGAAATGTCTACATCAAGCCTGAAGCCCAACGGAGAGCCAGGCATAATGAAACAAAGCATGAAGTACTTTGAACTATGCTGAGGTTACAGACCTGTCAAATCTAAAATGAGGTTAATGATGCCTCACTTTAAGAGTTCCATGAAATGATGTATGCCAATCCAAGACTGACTCAGCCCATGGTTCTCTAGACATAATGCTTCAAGCTTTTCTTCCTCTGTTAAGAATCTCTGTTGTTATAATGTCCTCTGCATTGACATGTTTCCTTGGGCTTCTGACCCTCTTGCAACACTGGATAGCAAAATTTAGAGATAATCATATTTAGCAGATTATATGGGATATTATGTTACTAATGGACTTGATGAATCAAAACACCCTCCACTCTAATAGCCCATTCTGTCCAAATTGCTGACTGTGCACATTGGATATGCATCTGTTCAAATCAACCCTCGTTCCCCCAAAGGGAAATTTTGATTATGCCTGGCACGTGGTAAGAGATCAGTAAAAGAAGGGTATTTCCCTTGAAGTGTTTTTCTGGCCCATTTTATTAGGTCAGGTGCTGCCATAAACCAAGCAATGTTTATTCTACACCACACCTATGTTCACCAAAGCTGGACAAGGGGGTGAGAAGAGAAAGGTTTAGGTAGACCAGAAAATCTGAAAGCTGTGGAGGACCAAGCTGATTTCTGTGGGCAAAAGTGATTGAAGATGGGATATTATGTTACTAATGGCCTTGATGATTTGAACAACCTTTGACTTTGCATCAGAAAAGGTACTGAAGAAAAAGGATACTAAGTCTCTAACTTTCATGGTTGGTTACCCCTGCTTCTCTACATGGTAAGGTTGATTGGAGTTATAGGGGTTGCATTGGAAAGCTCCCTAGCAGCCTCCAGATCTTTCCAATATCCACATCGTCCCTGGAGTGATATTGTGTGGGAAGAATGTGAGGAAGAGGCAGGACTGGAAGGCACATTCTGATCAAGATTGTAATGGGTTGTGATTTCTGATGGTCAAAATAATAGTAATAGCAATATAACTGGTAAAAGGGGATAATGAGGTATCTTTTTTTCCAGACTAAATGCTTTCCTGCCAAAGTTTTCCTTAGTTACAAGAAAAATGGAAAGGGGAAAAATGAAAATCAGGAAATATATAATATATAAGACACTGAAAGTTGTCATCAAAAATAGCTGCTTGGTGGTATAAGGCCTGAGGGAACTGGTTAAGGGCAGGAAGCACTTTCAGACACTTATAGAGCATGGTCTTTTGTGGCTGCAGCCAGCTGTAGCAGGGCCATTTCACAAAGCAGTTAAAATCCCTTTTGGTCTGGGTGTCCTGTGCAGTGCCAAACTTCTTGGGTCTTTTCGCACACAGGAGTTTTGTTACCTTCTTGGTCTCCTGCTTCTTCATGGTAGTGGGGCCGTCACCTTTTATTTAGCTTTCTTTACCTTCAGCATCTTGGGCAGTGGGAAGATAAAGGCCTACGTCATTGTTATTGCTACTTCTGAACAAGTCGTTTTTAACAATTTTGTGCACATTTTATAATCTGTTAAATATTATTATCTTTAAAGTTTGCTAAAAGATAGTCAATTTTCAAAGATATAACTAATACACAAAAAGAAAACTATCACATAAGATAACCAAAAAATTAGTATGATTATTAACAAACAGGTGCTTCATATGCAACAACATACTGCAGATGTCCTTTGTTGACACTTAATTCACTTCTCTAAATAAGAAAAGCGATTCTAACATTTTTCTTGGGTTATTTAAAATATAACCTCAATGCCAATAAAATGGATGACATGGGAGAAATGGAAATGTTCCTAGAAACATACAATCTTCCCAAAGTCAATCAGGAAGATTCAGAAAACCTGAATAGATCAATTATAAATAATTAAATTGAAGCAGTAATTTTTAAAAAAATCCCAGAAAACAAAAGTACTGGACCAGTTGGGTTCATGGGTGAATTTTACCAAACATTCAAAGAAGAACTAACACTTATGCTACACTTATCCATTAGAAGAACTAATATTATTCCAAAAATTTTATGAGGAGGAAAGAATTCTAAGCTTTTTTTGTAAGGCCAGTATTATCTTAATTCTAAAACCAGATGAATACACTACAAAGAAGTAAAATTATAGGCCAATATTCCTGATAAATATAATGCTAAAAATCTCAACAAAAAAGAAGCAAATTATATCCAGTATTACATTAAAAAGGTCATACAGCATGACAATTGGGATCTTTTCCAAGAATGCAAGGATGGTACAATATTTACAAATCAATAAATGTGATACATCATAAAAACAAAATGAAAGATAAACATCACATGATTATATCAACTGACACAGAAAAAGCATTCAATAAAATCAAGCACTTATTTATGATTAAAAAAAAACCTCTCATCAAAGTGATAATAGACAGACGATATCCCAACATAACAAAGGATGAAAAACATCAGGCAGCATCATACTCAATGGGCAAAAGCTAAAATTGTTTCCCATAAGAGCAGGAACAAGACAGGGATGTCCACTTTAGCAACCCTATTTAACATAGTTCTGGAAGTACTAGCTACATTGATCAGACAATGAGAAATAAAAGCCATCCAGACTGGAAATGAAGAAGTAAAACTGTCATTATTTCTCAATGACATATTATACATAGAAAATGCTAAAGACTCCACAAAAAGTAATGGATTTAGTAAATGAATTTGGAAAAGTAGCAAGATACAAATTAATATTCAGAAATTTATGGCATTTTTATGCATCAATAATGAACTATCAGAAAGAGAAACTAATAAAACAATCTCATTTACCATTGTAAATATAAATTAAGTGCCTAGGAATAAGTTTAACCAAGGAGGTAAAAGACCTGGACCTAGAAAACTGTAGGTCACTAAAGAAAGAAATTGAGGAAGATACAAATAAGTGGAAACATATACTCTATTCATATATTGGAGGAATTCATAGCATGAAAATGTCCATACCTAAAGAAATCTATAGATTCCCAGGCACAAAAATAGGTATATAGATCAATGGAAGAGAAGAGGAAAGCAGAAGTCAACCCATGCCTTTATGGTCAATTAATATTTGAAAAAGGAGGCAAGAACATACAATGCAGTAAAGACAATCTCTTCATTAATTGGTGTTGAGAAAATTGGATGGGTACATGTAAAAAAATTAAACTAGATCACCAACTTAGACTATACATTAGAGTAAAATAAAAATGAATAAAAGAGTACAATGTAAGTTTTTAAGCCATAAAAATACTAGAAAAAACATAGGCAGTATAATATTTAGACATGTCATGTAACAATATTTTTGTTGATACATCTAATGAGGCAAGGGAAACAAAGGAAAAAATAATCAAATGGAACTACATCAAACTAGAAAGCGTCTACACAGCAAAAGAAACTTAATGAAATGAAAAGGTAACTCACTGAATAGGGGAACATCTTTGCCAGTGATACATCTGGTAAATGATTAACTTCCAAAACATATAAAGAACTTATACAACTCAACACCAGGAAAACAAATAATTCAATCAAAATCTGGGCAATAATATGAATAGACACATTTCCAAAAAGAACATACAAATAGTCAATAGATATATAAAAAATTCTCAAAGTCACTAATCATCAGAAAGATGCAAATTAAAACTACAATATGGTATCACCTCACAACTGCCAGAATGGCTACCATCAAAAAATCAGCAAACAAAAAGTGCTGGCAAGAATGTGGAGAAAAGGGATCCCCAGTGCACTACTAGTAGAAATACAGACTAGTATAGTAGGTGTGGAAAAGAATATGGAATTTTCTCAAAACATTAAGAATTGAACTACTGTCTTCTGGCCAAGATGGTGGTGTGGGTAGACACACTGTGCCTCCTCACACAACCAAAAGAGGAAAAACAATAATTTAAAAATAAAAAACAACCATAACTGATAGAAAATCAAACTGTATGGAAGTCCGACAACCAAGGAGTTAAAGAAGACACATTCGTCCAAACTGGTAAGCAGGATGGAGCCGGACAGAGAGCATGTGGTGAGACCGCGGTTTGTGTAGTGGTAAGGGCAACCTGAAGCTGCTTGGAGAAACCTGCAGCCAGCGCACTTGGTGAAACCTGCAGCTGGCTGATCTGGATCCATCAAGGCTGAGACTGGTGGACCGGGTGGTCTCTCATATGCAAGCAGATAAACTGGGAGAAAAATCTGGGGAGCAGAGCAGATATGAAACCCACTATCACGGGGAAATAAAGCCTGAAACCACCATTTGAAAACACCTGTGGGGGTAGAGGTGGCAGCTGGAGGAACTAACAGCATAGCAGGAGAGTTCATTGGAGAGACTCACAGGGACTTAGAACTACACAAGCCCACCCACCCAAGAACCAGCACAGAAGGGCCCAATTTGCTTGTTGGTAGCAGAGGAAGTGACTGAAAACCAGCAGGGAGCTGAGCAAACACCATTGTTCCCTCTCAGGCCCCGCCCCCACAGGCAGTGTCAGAACACAGTGCAGTGGGTTGCCCCACCCTGATGAACACCTAAGGCTCTGCACCTTAAAGTATCAGGCACACAGAGAAAAAAAAATGGCCCAAATGAAAGAGCAGACCAAAACCCCAGAAAAAATACAACTAAGCCACGAAGAGATAGCCAACCTATCAGATGTACAGCTCAAAACACTGGTAATCAGGATGCTCACAGGATTGGTTGAATTTGGTCACAAATTAGATGAAAAAATGAAGAATACACTAAGAGAAATAAGGGGAAACATACAGGAAACTAATAGTGATGGGAAGGAAACTGGGACACAAATCAATGGTGTGGACCAGAAGAAAAAACATTCAATCAGAAAAGAATGAAGAAACAAGAATTCAAAAAAATGAGGAGAGACTTAGGAGCCTTCAGAACATCTTTAAACGTCCCAACATCTGAGTCACAGGGGTGCCAGAAGAAGAGGAAGACCGAGGGATTGAAAACTTATTTGAACAAATAATGGAGAACTTCCCAAGCTGGTGAAGGAAATAGACTTTCAGGAAGTCCAGGAAGATCAGAGAGTCCCAAAGAAGTTGGACCCAAAGAGGACCACACCAGGACACATCATAATTACATTACCCAACATTAAAAATAAGGGGAGAATCTTAGAAGCAGCAAGAGAAAAGAGGACAGTACCTACAAAGGAATTCCCATAAGAATGTCAGCTAATTTCTCAAAAGAGACCTTTCAGGCAAGAAGGGGCTGGAAAGAAGTATTCCAAGTCATGAAAGGCAAGGACCTACATCCAAGAATACTCTGTCCAGCAAAACTTTCATTTAGAATGGAAGGGCAGATAAAGTGCTTCTCAGATAAGGTCAAGTTCACGGAGTTCATCATCATCCAGTCTTTATTATATGAAATGTTAAAGGGATTTATATAAGACATGGAGGGACATCAACAGAGGAGTAGGAGGGGGAGGAGCAAAAAGTACTGAGAATAAGTAGCATAAACAGTAGGTAGAAAACAGACAGGGGGAGGTTAAGAATAGCATAGGAAATGTAGAAGCCAAAGAACTTATGTGTATGACCCATGAACAAAAACTAAAGGGCAGGGAATAGGAGGGGTGCGGGGTGGAGGGGAATAAAAGGGAGAAAATGGGACAACTGTAATAGCATAATCAATAAAATATATTTTTCAAAAAATTGAACTGCCATTTTACCCAGGAATCCTCCTTCTAGTAATATATACTAAGAATTATAAAACAACAATCAGAAAGAATATGTAGACACCTATGTTAATAGCAGCATTATTTATAATAGCCAAGATCTGGAAACAGCCAAAGTGTCCATCAGTAGACATTTGGAAAAGAAAGATATGGGGGGG
>PVJI01033949.1:0-10850 GCA_004026765.1 Micronycteris hirsuta | reverse complement strand
CATGACGAAGTGGATTCTGGTGTCAGATAAGACCAGGGTGATTGAACAGAGATTAGCAAGTCAATAACACATATTTGCCAAATTCCTACCAGAGAGTTCCAAACCCACAGATATGATCCACGCTTATTCTCACGGGGAACCCACACGGAGCCGGGCTCTTTACGTATGGTCCCTCAGAGACATGCGTGTCACCGCCACACACATCATAATTACATTACCCAAAATTAAAGGTAAGGAAAGAATCTTAAAAGCAACAAGAGAAAAGGAGACAGTTACCTACAAAGTAGTTCCCATAAGACTATCAACTAATTTCACAAAAGAAACTTTACAGGCAAGAAGGGGCTGGAAAGAAGAATTCAAAGTCATGAAAAGCAAGGACCTACATCCAAGATTACTCTATCCAGCAAAGCTATCATTTAGGATGGAAGGACAGATAAAGTGCTTCCCAGATAAGGTCAAGTTAAAGGATATCATCATCACCAAGCCCTTATTATATGAAATGTTAAAGGGACTTATCTAAGAAAAAGAAGATATGAACAAACGGATGAACAGTAAAATGACAACAAACTCACAACTATCAACAACTGAACCTAAAACTAAAACAAAAACAAAACAAACTAAGCAAACAACTAGAATAGGAACAGAATCACAGAACTGGAGATCACATGGAGAGTTATCAGTGGGGATGGGAAGGGGGAGAATGGGGGAAAGGTACAGAGAATTAGAAGCATAAATGGTAGGTACAAAATAGACAGGGAGAGGTTAAGAATAGTATAGGAAATGGAGAAGCCAAAGAACTTATATGTACAACCCATGGACAGGAACTAAGGTGGAGAATGCGGGTGGAATGGGGTGTGCGGGGCAGAGGGGAATAAGGGTGTGATGGGACAAATGTAATAGCATAATCAATAAAATATATTAAAAAACCAAAAAATAGTGAATAAATGTTGATTGGATGATTTTAGATTGGTAGGGAGGACAGAAAACTCTCATGATAGGAAAACAGAAGGTGTACAGGTAGGAATAATCATGACATGTTGAAATGGATAGCAAAGACTCTAGCCTGTGGCATCAGATGTTACACATCTACCAGGAAATTGTCTCATTGTAGAGCTAGCTAAAGGCCCTTAGAAATCATCTTTTAGTCTCAAAATTTTAAATAAGGAAAATGAAACCTAGAGAACTGTGCAAAGTAATTCAGCTAACAGGGATGTCCACTGTGAAAAAAACACAGGGGGCATCTAAGAAGTATCAGGCACTGAGCTAAACACTTCCTCTCACAAAATAAAACTGATTTGGTCATTATTACAATAATATCCAGTCTAGTTCTCTTGGCACAACTTTACACTCATAAAAATGTTCTCAAATAGGCATCAAAAATGAAATATCCAAGGAAGATATTTTAAGGAAGTTTAACAATTTTTTAAAGTAGAAACTTGTATCATAAAGAAAGAAGAAATGAGAAAGGAAAAAAATATTTTATAAAATATAAAAATATGTTTGTACTAACTCAGTTACTTAAAATTAATTATGTGTGGCCTAAGAATATGTCATCATAAAATCACAGTTTGCGTTTTACAAGGGTTCACGCAGGCAGGAACCACATGTGCTTTTCGTGAATACTCCAGATTTCATCCTGACAGCAGTGCAGTGCAGAACTCGGTGCAAAAAAAGAAAGAACACCAGGCCATCAATTTTATTTCCTTTTATACTGACAAAGCTTGTTAAGAAAAGAGGAATGGTTTTATTTTTTATAAACAGGGAAAGGATTTTAGTGCCTATTTTGGAATAACAGGTAGTATTCCAGCTGTTGGGGGCTGCCATGGGCTTGCGGCACTTTAAAATTAAAGGGCTGGGGCAAACAAGGGGCATATTTTCATTCTGCACCAAACGTGTGGCTGGTTCCTAGCATACACAGTATGTTTCTGCAAGTATGGCACACAGTTATTATTCCAAGTAGTAAATGAAGACATTTGCCCTCTCTTAGAAATGTGAGTCAATTGAAAGAAACCAGTAAGTAAACTTCAGTGACACTCATACTCACTCAAGAACAAACTGATTTCTCATGAGAGCTGTATTCAACCTACAGATAAATAATGGCTTTTTTAATGATGATCTGTGGGAAGTATAATATTCTGGAATGATATGGGCTTTGGAGCCAGAGAATCCACAGTAAAAATCCCAGTTCTATCATTTACTAGTTGTGTGGCATTTAAATAATCCCTTATTTTGTCTGGACTTCAGCAATATTATCTGTGAAATGGGGACAATGTTATGTGTCCTGTAGGGTTACTGTGAGGATTACATTATATAGCTCATGTAAAGTACTGAGCATACAGCCGTTATATAGTAAGCACTTAATAAATGATGACTATTACCTGTCCTCTCCAAAATTTGGTTATTACCTATTAGTTAAGCATCTTATAGTTCTGACCAAACTTTAAATTAGCACCAAAACAATCATCTAATTTTCTCTTCCTGTATTGAATAATAAAACATTCAAGAAATGGGAACACATTTAAGACACAATATTTCACGTCTATAAAATTTACTGTGCATTAACTCCTGACTTAAAATACCACAATACAGAACTAATTACAAAATTTTTATAAAAACAGAATATTGATTTACAGTTGATATAAAAATACCAGTTGTCTCTATTTAAAGGATTTTAAGGACCTGAGAATTATCAATATTTCTGGTTTGACTTTACAGAACTGCTGAAAAAAATCTTTTCCCTAGCTCTCATTAAACCTGGAAATATTCTCTTTTTCTCAATTATTTTTTATTTATTATCTACATTTTTACTGAATTTATTGGGATGACATAGGTTATTGAAATTATATAGGTTTTGGAGTACAATTCTATAATACATCATCTGTATACTGTATTCTGTGTTCATCACCCACATCAAATCCCTTCCATCACTATCTTTCCCCCTTTTAACCTTTCCTACCTCCTCCCACTCTCCTTTTCCTCTAAATTTGGAAAGATTCTTGAACACAATATTTTGGCACGTTTTTTGAGATTCCAACCCATGTTCCCCAAAATCAAGAGTTCTTCTATGCTATTCTGTGATGACCAGCATGTGAAAAAATGTCATATGCACATATGGGCTGGACCAAACAAAAGAGATATGTATATCTTTTTGATATTCAACCCATTCCAGACTAACAATCATCAGATTTGCCATTATTTTCATACAAATATTTTCTGAATGTTTGCATATAATATGATAAAAAAAAATTGTAAAAACAATCTTCTTGAATAACTGTGCTTGTCCCTATAAAAGGCATCCTTTAGGCACCTATAACACAAATTGA
Source organism: Micronycteris hirsuta (assembly GCA_004026765.1). NCBI lineage: Eukaryota > Metazoa > Chordata > Mammalia > Chiroptera > Phyllostomidae > Micronycteris > Micronycteris hirsuta. The sequence continues at coordinate 7,527 of PVJI01033949.1, read as the reverse complement.
CAGTATGTAAATGACTTGAATTCATCAGATGGTTTTTCTTGTTGTAGTCATTTATACCCAGCTCACAGCTCAGGCCGATCTGTGTCCTCCACAAGTAACCAGATGATGTGAGCGGCCTTGAAACACTGATCAGATACATTTTCTTAGTCCAATATAATCTTGAATAGTATTTGAAAACAGAATACTACTCAAAGCACTAGCTTTTGATTTTGTGTTTCAAGTGCTATAGAGAAACATTAGTTATGACTCTAGCACTCTCTGTGACTGTATAATTAGGATAGTTTTATTATTAAAAGAGTACCAATAGGCTTTGAATCACTAAAAAGAATAGCTTTTACTGAGAGTGGTAGAACACCTTGATCATCATAGTGATGTGAATCTTTGTAGTCAAAGTAAATTCAGCCCGTTCTGTAACTGACACTTTTCATTAAAACTATTTCATGTTGTGTTACTACAAATAAATTTAACACTATTAAGAAAACCATCAATGGCAAGAATAATGTCTTATTATCACTGAAATGGATTACTCCAATTCTCAAAATAAATAACTTACTCTTCTTTAAAACTGTTTTTTCTGGTTCAAATGGAAGCAGTATTTGAAATGGCTTTGAAATACAACAGGACTACAGATTTCTCCAGTCAAATACAGCAAAAGTGGTCTTAATCCTAAGTGAAGTTAGGATCAATGGAAAATCTTTCTATTATATGTGTTTGAGTCCCAGTGACAGGAGCACAAACTACTTCTTTGCATGAACTTCTATTTATTTGCTTCAACATGAAATAAAACTTTCTCAGTACATGAATCCCACAAAGTAGCCTTATGTCATTCTTGAAGTATCAAAGCAACCAATTTAAACAGTATTCAGTTTATACGGCACAGGTCTTGTTGATTACTTAATAAGAGTATTTACAATAAATTTGTAGTGCACATTATCTGTGCATTTTTTCTCTATTGTTTCCCTACAAATAAAATCACAACCTTATTAATAGAAGACGTAGAACAAACCACACTTCAACGAGGTGGTTCTTTCTGTAACAGTGACAACAAAACTACCTGAAACTATACTGAAGGTCCACTCTAGAAAACTGCAAAAATTCAGAAGATCCAAGGTCTAACATTGACCGCCACTGCCCTCCAACACTCATACCTGAATAGATTACCTCCTTGAGAGCCACTTAAATTCTGGACCCAAGAATGTTTTCAGAAAAAGCTTTTCCAAATTCCTCTTCCTGTCACCTATAAAGCTTTACCCAGGTACTAAATGATATGTCAATAATCTTCAAACCTTTTTGATAAAGCATTCCTGTTAGGAAAAAATTTAGCATTCACACTCAATGTGTTTATGCAACATTACACAAAAAATATTACTCTTAGCCTTTATATTAAATATTACTGAACCTAAATTTTTTGTTTTCTTAAATAAAAATTAAATATCAGTAGCAGTTCCAACAGTGTTCAGATATACCACTAGATCATCATGGTGAATGCTTCCTGGGTACTCCAGTTTGGAGAACACCATACTATATAATAAATAAGGTCCGAATGATCAGCTATGAAAGAGGCAAAAGATAACCTCAGTTAAAAGGCTTAAATGTGAAAACAGAAAAGGGAGAAGAGACAGAGCAAACACCAGGTCACAAATAGCATACATTTTAAAGTACATTGAACATCACTATATGTCAGCCACTTCACATGAATTATCTCATTTAATCTTCAAAAGAGCCCCTAAAAGAAGTATCCATTGTTTGCTCTCATACAGATGAGGAAATTAGAATCAGGTTATTGCATGTAAGGTCTAGATCTCAAAAAACCAGGAACAAAGTAAAGAAAAAGCAGACCACCAGGCCAACCTGCTTGGTCCCCAGAAGGAGCTGCAGTATTTTGAGATGGGTTGCCTGACTGCACCCACGCTGCTTCGGGCCCTGGTCCAGGCTGCATGCACAGGGTGTCCAAGCGGCTGGAGCCTCCGTAGCAGTGCAGTGGCAGCCACCTCCAAGTACATGAATTGCCAGAGCTTTGGTGGACATGATCAGTGACTGGGCAGCTCAGACTCTTCTGTGGTCATCTAAGGCCTGGCATGAACCTGAGCTGCCTGTCCAGGAACCATCCACCATCACCTACCCATCTGAGAAGGGCCCACTAGGCCCACACTTCCACGGGGTGCGCCATTACCCATGGAGGAGGAGCACTGCATTGCCTGCAAGCATTGTGAGGCCGTCTGCCCTGCCCAGGCCATGACTCCCAGGCCAACCCACTGGCCTGGCCTGTAGCAGCCGCCGGACCACCCACTATATCAAGGTGACCAAGTGCATCTACTGCGGAGGTCTGTCCTGTAAGGAGGTCTGTCCTGTGGATGCCATTGTCAAGGGACCCAACTTTGAATTCTCCACAGAGACGCATGAGGAACTGCTATATAAGGAAAATCTGTTCAACATCCAGGCCGACTACCTCAACCTAAGAGGCCTCTCCGCACCCCTCCCAGTTGGCCTGCAGCTCCTGCTGCCCAATAAAGAAGCTCTGACATCCCCCCACAAGCCCCGCCACAAGAAGACCATCAAACATTTGCCCCTCCCTTATTCCAAAATCCAAAAGATCTCTTACCAAATGAAGGCACATCTAAGGGCCCATTTATTATCTGGTTCTCCTATCTTTGTTCTAATCATTAAAATATAGCATATTCAGTAAAACATTTCAAGATGCTAGAGACAAAGAATAAAACATACTCAATTACTATCAGAAAATCATCAGTTATTATTAATTGCCTATTATTTCTTAAGCAGATAACAGGGATCCAACAAAGTCTTTAGAATCTTTATAGGCAACTTTTCAGAACTATGGTGCCCTTTGATTAATATGCAAATGCCAGTGTCTCCAGTAATTACCTGCTCAGAATGTTAAGAAATGTAGTAATATCTACTTTTCCTGATTTAATTTGGTTAATTATAGACCTACATAACTTGTAAAGCATGTAGCCCCACAGATCCCAATCCATTATGTAAAATTATACATATATGTACATATATGTATATAACCTGCATGAAGCTGTTATATATAACCATGAGTATATAACCTGTATATATTTGTGACCAGACACTTGTTTGCATGGCTTTCTTACATTAAAGCCCAAAATAGTAGTGGCTTGAAGGTGTGCAAATGACATGACTTCAATCAACATATATAATAAAAAGATCTAACTCTAATGTCAGAAGTGGTGATATACTCTTACCTTGTTTTAGAGAAATAGCAACTAAGATAACAACATTTTAGTGAAATATAACAGAATCTTAGAATATAACAACATAAAATATTTTTCAAAAACTGACTCATCAAAGGAAAATCATTCCCCCAAATCTATACCATCTAGTTAAGAATATTAGAAGAAATTAGATTTTCTATAATTTTTTTCCTTATACTTATATTTTATTTTATAACTCACACAGAAATCTTACAATTCCAGTCCCAGCATCCAAGGCAATGTGCAGTCTGGAACATATTAGTATATGACATATAACTTACACTCCTCATAAAAGTCAATATTGTTTCAGGAGCAATTTGAAACAAATTCATATTTAATTCAACTAGGATTCAAAGATTATTTGATTCTAATGAAAAAGAAAGTTCTATACTCTAATAAATAAAATTAATCACCAAATTACACTGCTTTCATAGGACTATAAAATACAAAGCCTAATAAAATTGAGAATTTAGTAAGATATGCAAAATAATAATAATGGCTAAAATTTATAAAATTCTTCTAAGTGTCAGGATCTGTGCTAAGCATTTTACGTGCCATCACTTTCAATAGACACAAGCATCTTATAAAATAGATGCTATTTGTATCACTTTTCCAAGCAGAAAAACCGAGGTGGTTAAGAAATGTTACCAAGGCTGCATCATTAGTGGAATAGCCAGACTTCGACCCTGAGCTGTGTTGTTCCAGGCCTTCCTCTGTGAACTACTACTCATATACAGTGAGATAGTTCAAAATACTGTACATTTTTAATGAATGTGCAGAGTAAATAATAACAATATCCCGATGTCACTCCAACACTAGCTCTGCAATCTCTTCCTGGGGATGTCCTAATAACTTCTTTAATCTACCTAATATGTTCCTCAAGAGATAAGATGATTCTGCTAATTCATTTTCAGTATGTAACACACAAAATGATGTGTGCAATATTTAATTTGTTCATATACTCACCCCTCCTTACATAAGAAAATATGTAATGTGACCAACTGCAGAAAAGTATAAGGTTTAAAAGGATGAGCTTTGGGGCAGGCACATGAGGGTACACATCACACCTCTGGCTCTTTCAGGCTGTGTAACAAATTAGCCATTCCAACTCTCTTTCCCCTTCTATAAATGGAGATATTGACACCTGCTTCATAAAATAGCTGTGAGGGTTAAATAAAACAATATACATGAAGTGCTTAGTACAATGCTTGGGACCATGGCATGCTTCTAAAATGTGGCAGTTACGATTATTTGTGGGACAGATTGAGTTAACAGTGTGACCTTAAGTACAAGGACAAATGAAAGGTAATAGACCGATTAAAGTGACTAAACCTGAGGTCTTCCCTGAAGAATGAGTGAAATTATCTAACCTTGTCTACGGACTTTCTCTTTCTATAGCACTTGCTTACCCAACTGTTTAAAAGCATTCCTCCTCTCTCAAGCTCATCTCACTGTTACCTCTAACAAGAGATATTTTCAACTTTCTTAATTTCTGTGACTTCTTTGGAAGCTCCTAAGATATTTCCCCTTATGAGTACCCAAAGAGCTTGTTGTCCTCTAACATAATACTTAGTCGATGTACTTGACAAGCCCATGGATTGTTTAAAAGACTACCCCCCAAAAAATTATCTGAAATAAATAGTACAATAAACAAGGTTTAACAGAATAAAATGTTAGAACCATAGTTGGATGTCTTCTAATTTAAATAGATTTTATTCAACCCTTAATTTATTCCTACCAGGGAAAATTAAAACCCACATTAAAACCTTTAAACATTGAGAAACAACCCCAGTTCTTGACCTGTGTGCTTGACTTTATTGATTGCATTTGTTTGTAACTTCATCTGTGAGGGGCTCAGTACATTAGAGTTTGGCATGGAATCTGCCACTATAGGAATTAGAGACTTTTTTTTCACTCTTAACAGCTGTATCAAGGCCTTTATGTATATGCAGGTCTCTGCTTTTATCCCTAGAATCTCCGTGAGTCAAAATCATCTTTGACCTAATTTCCCATATGATTCAGTTTGGATTCCCATGTAACTAAAATGCTGCCAACTTAGAAAGTACTTATGCATCTTACCGTACTAATGACTGTTTCCTTAGCTGCTAATGCTCTTCTAGTAAAAAAAAAAAAAAAAAAAAGAAAAAAAGGCTTTATAATTTTGCAACTTCTGATCTCCTATTGTGTATTAATTTTCTACTAAGAAAGTCCACTTTCTCTCTCTAACCTCTGAGAAAGAATTTTTGTCTTTTTTTTTTTTTGGAGGAGTACTTCACTTTTCTTTTGAATTCAAGAAAACAGTTTTAAGTATATGTTTTCTCACAGATAATAGGCTTTTAGTTGATGATCATGAAAACAAAATTCTGCCCAAAATTATAATAAAGAAAGGCCAACTACTGATAGAGGTCAATGCTAAACAAATATACAGATTCCATTCTATTCAAGTTCATTTCATTGTTGGAGTGTTTTTAGTGTTAGAATCTTTGTGGTGAATTATGATATTGGTAAAGGCACTTAATTCAACTAAAACTCATTGTATCAATTTTTAGCCATAGTGCTGAAAGTAACAGAACATTCTGGTTCTGTAATTTGCCTGAACAATATATTGTAGTCATTAGCAAGCAAAATTAGAACTGCACCTACCAATTACTGAACAAAAATTAGAGCTGTAAATAATGCATAGTATCTCAATCTAGGCAGATGACCTTATCGGCTTATCTTCCAAGCATGTGTAACAAAATAATAGCTGATAAGGGATATTAACATCTATTCTAATGTGAAATTAAACTTTTATAAATCAAATTAGAACTTTCCTTCAATAAAAAAGATCACTGAGATTGATTTAACTTGCAACAATATAAACCTTATTTTTAACTCCTATCTCAGTGAGAGAATTAGGAGTCCCTTTCATATGACTCCTTTCCTGGGTGTAAATTTCAGGTGCCTAATAAATTTCTTCATTTGATTTGATATTATGCAGAGATTTGTAACCATTCTTCTTTAAAATCATATGAAAATGGTGCACTTGTAAAATTGTCACCTGAATTGCTAATGTAAGCAAAAGATATTATCCAATTAAAAGAAGAAAAATCTGGGAGCAGAAGGGTACATGCAGAGAGAAATTTGGAGGTAGAAGGGAACATCAGTGAGAGAATTAATTTGGTGTAGTTGAATACATTTTAAGTACAAAAATTTGAGGTGATTGTATGATTATGATTACCCTGAAATTATGGCAATATTGAGTCTTTTTCCCCATGTATATCTTGTCTCCATTTATATATTTTCTCTGAGGATTAGATTTCCTTATGTATATTTGAATCTCTAAATACTTACTGATTTATGTTTTTCAGCAAACATTAGGTGCCAAGTGAACACCAAACATTATGCTAACAGTGGGAGAGGGAGGTGTGTAGAGGGATGACTAAGGCCCTGTCCTTGTTGCCTAACAGTAAAGCCTTTCAAATAGAATCTATAACCTTGGCTGGTGTCAAGTAAGCTTTTAGGGGATTCTTTAGTGACTGGAGTCCATGCATCCTTATGCGGGTCAATTGGACCTAATGCATTTCAGATATGTAGTTTGGAAGAAGAAAACAATATATATTTTGAACTACTAATTCTTAGAAATATGAGAGAGTATCTAGTACAGGAAATACATTTATAAGGGAATATTTATTAAATGAAACAAAATCAATTAAATCCCATCCTGCAATATAAATTGAAATTTACTGATAGAAACAATTTAAGTTGATTTTTATCTGTTAGCTTTATAGATTTTTACCTTTGCTAGAGCTCCTTCCAACCACCTCTAAGAAGACCTTTCAATGAGTTTGCCTCAAATGTTATACTGCACAAATCTAATCTCATTTAAAAAACACTATTCTTTGACATCATAACCAAATCAACAAACAAGTACTAGCAAAGCTGTGGTGAAAAGGGAACCCTAGGTCACTGCTGGTGGGGATGCAGACTGGTGCAGCCACTGTGGAGAACAGTATGGAATTTCCTCAGAAAACTAACGATGGAACTGCCTTTTGACCTGACAATCCCCCTGCTGAGATTATACCCTAAGAGTCCTAAAACTTGGATTGATGGGCACCAATCCAAAAGAACCTATGCACCCCAATACTCACAGCAGCACAATTTACAATAATCAAGTGCTGGAAGCAACCTAAGTGCCCATCAGGAAATGAATGGATCAAAAAACTATGGTGCATTTACACAATGGAATTCTATGCAGCAGAAAGAAAGAAGGGGCTCCTACCCTTTGCAACAGCATGGATGGATCTGGAGC
>PVJI01033948.1:0-10842 GCA_004026765.1 Micronycteris hirsuta | reverse complement strand
GTGCCAGTTGCTTTGGCTGTTCTGACACGAGGCTGTAAGGGGCATCACACGTTTCCATTCATCCCTTTTGTCCCTCCATCATCCCTGAGAGAAGAACGTGTCTTAGGTGGCCAGTTGGTCCAAGAAAGATGTGAGACATATCCTTAGATATGGAGTCAGCCCAGTGAACCCAGAAATTAGCCGAGGCCTGAATTTCTTGCAGGTGCGTGAGCTGGATTAAATGCTGCTCCACACAGCTAAGTGTGGGGTGGTGCATCGCACAGCATTGCTGACCTATGCTGATTAACATACTGTGTTACCAGTAAATGTGAAAAAAGTGGAAAATTCAGTCAGTTTTTCTAGAAATATATTTAGATAATATAGGCCCAAGAAGAAGTAGAAAATCTGAATAGAGGAATTATCATAAAAGAAAAATGGACATTACAAAGTGTCTTCACTACCAAAATGGCATCTTCTACTACATCTTCAAGTAACAGATTATTCCCATCTTATCCAAACTATTAAAAAAAAAGTGCCATCGGTAACAATGCATGTAGAATAGAAAAATGAAAGAAAATAATCAATTTTCAAGTTTTATTGAACATACATGCAGAAATTAAATAAATTAAATAGGAGTCAAATGTTATAGTTGAGAGCCCAACCTATAGGGTAAAGGAACATATAGTTAGGAGCCAGAAGTTAATACTAGTATTTATTTACAGTAGATACTGCTGCAATACTAAGACAGGGAAAATCAAAGTACTCCTTTGTTCACACCACATTTCGCATCATTAAATGTTCCTCCTTAGCTCTGTTCTGCCCCAAGCCCCGCCCTGCACTTCCTTTGTGATGTCACCGAAGGATGCATTAAATCTCTTTTTGTAACTTTGCTTATCAGGCATAGGGAAACCCTCCAAAACATGATGCAGTTTTAAAGGTTGTCACTAGGAATTATTTGTCCTTATTTCTCTCAAGAGTATCTCGCAAAAAAATGGACCACCAGTGATTGTGATTCTTGTTTGCCTTCTGCAGGGAATGGGCTACTTTAAATTCCTTCCAGACAAAATTCTAAAATAAATAGGATTTTGTGGGTACAAACACTGAACATTATGCATGTTATTCCGGCTACTTCTGTCTATTTTTAAATTTGTGAGGTGTGTTTACAATCCCCACTTTATAGGTGATTATGCTGCAGCTACTTAAATGGAACCGCACTGCCCTGGTCTCACCAGTAAACGGAAAGGCTAAGCTTGTACTGAGGTCATCTCAAACCAAGTCTCTTGTTCTCTAGTATGTTATATGGTACGCTAAATTTGTTTTCATATCAGTTTAATTTTAAAACATGAAAGGGATTAAATTCTGTTGAAATGATAACCAGCACACACATCAGAAATAGCAGCAGATTATTAAAAACCAAAGTTATTAGGCCCGGCTGGTGTAGCTCAGTGGATTGAGTGCAGGCTGGGAACCAAAGGGTCCCGGTTTGATTCCCAGTCGGGGCACATGCCTGGGTTGCAGGCCAGGTCTCCAGTGAGGGCCATGCGAGAGGCAATCATACATTGCTCTTTCTCCCTCCCTTCTCCTCTCTCTGAAAATAAATAAATTTTAAAAAAATCTTAAAAAACAAAACAAAACAAAACCCCCCAAAGTTATTAAATAGAAAAGTTAGTGGATAAAGTATATTTATATCATCTCACACAAAAGTACAGTGTACTAGGATGGCTTGATAAAATTTTAGTTTTTTCCTTGACAAGTTAGAAATTTTAATGAAAAACTAGAAAAGTACAGAACACAACTAAAATATGTATAAGAAACAGGAAAAACTGTCCTGTTTTCTTCACTCTGAGAAAAGAGTGAAGATCATTGATTTATTTGAAGAAATAAATGAAGTCTTTAAACTTGGGAAATTTAAAAGGCCAGTAATCTGAACTAGAAGTAGTCTTTTTAAGGAGTGGGCTAGTGTTATATAGCACAAGGAATAGAAAATAATTTCACCGATTTATAGATTTATGTTTCTGTTGTCCCATGTTTACTTTCTATTCATTGTGTGGTTTAATTAAGTCATACTTTTTTTTTAAAGTTCCAATATACCCAGTATTCTATTTTTGATGTTTGTCTAATTTCACTGAAGTTTGAGTCAGTGCTATACTGACAGAATCCACAAGGTGTCACTATAGCATTATATTTATTTTGGAACCTGCCTCCCATTTTCACTCCTACTAATTTTTTTTTTTTACATTTTGTAGTAGGTTGCAACTTGCACTTCTCAGAGGGAGTGCCCCTGAGGGCAGCTAGTTGCTCTGGGGAGGTTGCTGAGGCGGGGTGTTGGGAGTTCTGAAAAACGCTGAGGGCTGGACCAATGAAGTTCCTGATGGGCCCTGCTCACCAGCACAGGAGAATCGATAGGAATGTTTTCTCCTCTCCTCTTACCTGTCACCTCCTTTTTGTCTCTCTAGTAATAACGCAGTAGGAAGTCAGTGGACAAGAAAGTCTGGGAAATATAGTCTGTAGAGTCTCAGCTCGGAGCAGAACAGAAAAGACTGGGCTTTGAGCTGAGAGACCCAGTAAATAAATAAGCGATTTGAATAAATCAAGCAACAAAACCATCGAATAAGAGGATGGTGGCTGGAATTTAAACATTTTTCTTTCTGCATTATTCAGAAGGAGAGGAAAGACATTATCTTTAAACTTTAAACAAGTTAAACATGCATGTTGCAATCTTTAGGGTACTTACTAAGGAAATGGACACACTATAACTTTCAAAGCAAAAAAAGGAATAAATGGAATGAGGGGAAATAGTCTATCAAATCAGAAAAGGCAAGAAAGGGGACAAAAGATTATTATAAAGAAAAAATAAGTAAAAAACCAAAGTAGGGCATTTGAAATAAATCCAAATATATCATTAATCGTAACCAATTTAAATGGACTGAAAGCTCTAGTTAAAGTAGATTAGATTTTAAAAGTATCTATATTATGCTCTTACATACACCTCAAATATAGAGATCCAGAAAGTTTAAAAATTTAAAAAATGAGGTGGCATAGGAAGTGAAAGGCATATACTAACTAACCAAAAAGGCCAATGTGTCTATTTACTGTTAGACAAAACAGACTTTCAGCAAGAAACATTACTGCAAATAGGGATGGCTTTGATAAAGAGATTAATTTACCAATTATACACAGTAATTGCAAGTGTGTATGCCCCATCAGCATAATTTCAAGTTATATGCAATAAGAACCAACAGAACTACAAAAGAAAAGAGACAAACACAATCATAGTTGAAAAATTTAATACACTTCCTTCAGTATTTGATGGATTAGGTGGACAAAAATATGAGTGAGGAAACGGAAGATTTAAAAGAACAAAATTAACAAGCTTAATGTAATGGGCGTACGTGGACCATTGCTGCCAACTGCAGGAGAACGCACATTCTCTTTATTCACACATTGGCCTTTTGTAAAAGTGGAAGGTGTGTCAGTCTAAAAAGCAAGTTGCAACTGATTTCAAAGAGCTGGCGTCATGGAGACCACTCTGACCATTGTAATTGAATTAGAAGTCAGTAAAAAAAGAAATAACTATGTTTAAAAGTTAAAGGCATTTAAAACCAAATTTTTGGTCAAAAGAGAGATCATAGGAGAAATGAGAAAGTACTTAACACTGAAAAATAAAAACATTACCTCTGAAAACTTGCAGGATGCAGCTAAGGCATTAAAAAATTGAATCAATAATCAAAAGCTATTCCACATATAAAATAAACACCCACTGAGTTTTATTGGCAAATTCTACAAACATATTAGGAACAAAATTCCAATCCCACAACCACTTACAGAATATAAAAAGGAAACATTTCTTACCTCATTTGACGAGGCTGGTATAACTTTGAAAACAAAATTGGATGAAGATAACATGCAAAAGGAACATTGGACTAATTTTATGCATGGCATTAATAAAATAATCCTAAATAAAATATTAGCAAATCAAGTCCAGTAAAGTATAGCAGACATAATACAATTTGACCAAGCTGGAGTATTCTAGGAATGCAGTATTATTCATGTAAGTCACTCAGTAGTAGATTAAAGGAGAAAAATTATACAATCAATATAATTTAATTAACTTATACAAGCACTAAAACTATATAAAGAAAGCAACTTATTTAGCTTATAAAGGGCATTTTAAAAAAGTGAAATGCAAAACATAAACTAAAATATGTGTTTGTGTTATATACTTGAGAAGATGCTTCTACCTGAAACTAAGAACCATGAAACAATTCCTGCTACAATCACTGTTACAAAACTTAACATTGTATCGAAGGGTTAGCCAGTGTGGTCAGACCAGAGAGAGAGATATACATGTAAGAATTAGATAGACTTGCACATTATATGATTGTTTATGTAGAAATTCAAAAGAATTGAAAGATAATAATTGAGCTTAGAACGGTTCCCAGATATAAGATGAACATAATGCATTGGACGCATGTACAGATCTGTGTACATGTACATATAGACTGATATTTATATATTGGCTTCAAATAGAAAATTAAAAAGTAAAAATTATCCCATGTACAATAGATGCAACAATAACAACAGCGTAGCCTAGAAATAAATTAAACAAATGAAGTCTAAGACCATTTTGCAGAATATTATAAAACATTGTAAGATGATACTAAAGCAAGACTGAAATAAAAAGAAGAGTCATACTATGTTCAAGAATACAAAGATTCAAAAAAATAAAAAAGATTTTCCAAAATTAATATATAGATTCAATCTCATTTCAGATGCATATTTTTAAGCTATAAATAAGAGTTAAATACCTTTTTAAATGTGATTTTATTTTGTCATAAAAGCCAATATTGCTAAGAATCCTGAAACACCAATCCAAAAGAACCTAGGCACTCCACTGTTGATAGCAGCATTATTTATAATAGCCAAGGCTGGAAACAGCCTAAGTGCCCATCAGTAGATGAATGGATCAAAAAACTGTGGTACATTTACACAATGGAATACTATGCAGCAGAAAGAAAGAAGGAGCTCCTACCCTTTGTGACAGCATGGATGGAACTGGAGAGCATTATGCTAAGTGCAATAAGCCAGGCGGTGAAAGGCAAATACCATATGATTTCACCTGTGAGAGGAACCTAATGAATGAAACAAACAAAATAGAACCAGAGGCATGGAAACAAGAAACAGACTGACCAGAGGGGAAATGGGAGGGAGATAATGGGGGAAGAAAGGGAAGGGTCAAGCCAAGGAACACAAATAGAGGACTCATGGGCACGGACAATGGGAGGGTTTGACTGTGGGAGTAGGTGGAGTCAGGGCAGGGAGAGCGATGGGGGAAAAGGCGGGACAACTGTAACCGAACAACAATACAAAAAAGAAAAAAACTCTATGTTGCAAATGAGAGAAAAATAAGATTGTATGATATTCTATCAGTGTTATTAGGAGCCTAAAATCATATTTAATTCCTAGCTGAACTGTGACTCTTATCTGCCATCGTGGTTCTTAAAGAATGGGCACATGTTGCTTGGGGGAACAGGGACAAAGATGCTTCCAGTTGTGGATCCATGTCCCACGGCAGACAGATGGTGGCAGCAGGCAGATGCATCTGAAACCCTTTCAGTGCACTGCTCTCTTTTTTTTCTGAAGTGATTTAAATAAATGACATTATTATATTTGGCCCTAAATATGTCATTATACATGTCTACACAATAACATTTTCCTACATAAACACTGTACTCTTGTCACATCTGACAAAATTAATAATTTCCTAATACTTATGAATATTTATAATACCCAGTCCATATTTGAATTAGCCCAAATATCCCTCATGCATTGCATTTCCCCTTCATTGTCTTAATTCTTTTTTGTTTAAGATTTTATTTATTTATTTTTAGAGAGAGGAGAAGGGAGGGAGAAAGAGCAATGTATGGTTGCCTCTCACATGGCCCTCATTAGGGACCTGGCCTGCAACCCAGGCATGTGCCCCGACTGGGAATTGAACCGGGACCTTTTGGTTCCCAGCCCGCACTCAACCCACTGAGCTACACCAGCTGGGTCATTGTCTTAATTCTTAAGTCATAAAACCTATGCTTCTCTCATGTCCTTGCTGCAAGAAGAGTCTAAAAGGGCTCTCCTAGCCCCCAAAGTTGACTTGTTGCATAATTGCTTAACTTCCCTTCACCTTAATCAGCAGTGTCAACCAATCTGGTTTTAGCTAGGAGTAAGAAAGAAAGTAATCACTACTTTATAAAATTCATGAAGCGGGAAGGTCTTATGAATTTTTGTTCTCATTTCTGGCCTGTATAAGATGCGTAGAAAATGTTAGTTAAATTCAGATCATTGACACTAAGGTGAGCTGTACAATTGTTAGTTGTAAATCAGTTGGTTATAAGTTAATCATTTTTTTGTATTCCATATAGTATGTTGACTAAATACTTGTTAATTGATACTGTCTCAATAGAAATTGGTCTTTTCAAAGTACTTAATATATGTATTTGGTCATTATGAAGATATTTTAGATATATCATCACAAGTTTTCAGATCTAGTATTTTGTACTCATTTTCCCACTTCTCCCATTTTCCTATCATCTATTATTGGTGCTAAACAGCTTCACTGAATGAAAAGATGTAAAGGAAGTCATACATTTTAATGTCTTCTACCCTTCATGCACATGTCATTTAGAAATCTAAGCAGCAGTCAGAAATGTAACAACTTCTATGAAGTGTAAATAGCAATGTGATCTTTAGCTTAATGAGAACCACAGGAATGGATCTGGAAAAATAAGCCAATTTCTAAGCAGGTACTGGAAACTCTGCCATGAGCTCTTTGTTTGATTGCGTACCCTGGAGATAGGGCACTTCTTTCTGTAGTTATTTTTTCCCCCCATTTTATCTCTCTGAAAGTTGTAGGCTATTGAGTGAATTTTGCTTTTATTTATAGTCAAAAAATTATTCACTTAAGGGCAGGAGAGAGTTATGGGGAGGGAATGGGGACAACTGTAATTGAACAATAATAAAAAAAGATGAAAGTGAAAATTATTTTAAATTGTTTATGAAAACATTCACTTGTGCATCTCTAGCATTTGGGCCACCTGTTAATACAGATTTTATTTTCTTTGTACCTTTGTCTTGCTCAATCAGAGAAATAGTTCATTTCATATTTTTAAGTAGCTCAACTCTGAATTCTATAGAAATTCAGAATTATGGTCTGTGTTTACATTTATTTACTTAACAAATATTTTATTAAGCACACCCTATGTGTAAAATGTTCTCTGAGGTTCAGTTATTAGGGTTATTAGGGTCACTGGTGATTTCCATGTTGCCAAATTCTGTCATCTGTTTTCAGCCTTTATCCTACGGGGAATATCAGAAGCCCTTAAGACAGTGATCACTCCTTCCTGCTCGACACGCGTGCTTCATGCGGCCTCCACGTCTCCAGATTTCCCGGGTTCTCCTCCTACCTCAGTCTCCTGTGCTGAATGCCCCTTATCCTCCCACCCTCTAAGGTTAGGATGCATCGTGTCTCTGTCATTAGACCTGAATTCTCCATCTACACACCTGTCTCAGATGATTCATTCAATCCCATGACTTTAAAAGCCAGATTTGTATGCTGAAGACTTCTGAGTTTACCTCTCCAATATATCCACCTGCGTATCTGACATTTGCGCCTGCTTGTCTAATAGGCATTTCACATTTGACGTATCCAAAGTGAAATTTCCCCCCTCCACACCTGTGCCTCCCAAACCTGACCATGCCTTACCATGTTCACTGCTACTGCTCCAGTGTGAACCACCATCATTCATTCCACACTGTTGTCCTCTAATTTCCTCCTTCTTTCTTCCTTACCGTTTCACAATCCATTCTACACTCAGCAAAGTGAGTGAAACATGCCAGTCATCCAATTACAAGCTCAGAGCCGTCTTCCCTCTCAGGGAGACTAAGAAGCCCATGTCCTTGCTGTGGCTCACGCGGCCCATGGAATGGTGCCTGTCTGACCTATCTCTCCCTCTCTCGTCCTTCAGCTTCATTCTACTCCTGCCATACCTGCCTCTTTGTTCTTCCTTGAGCACCAAGCACTATAGTCAGGGAATCTGTGTTGGCTCTTCCATCTTCCTGGGCCTTCCCTTGGCCTTCCGCATGGTTCGCTCCCTCAGTTCTTTCATGAGCCTCTGCTCAGGTGTTACCTTAAGAGGCACTTTCCTGGAAACCTTATCTAAAATAGCAGCCTCCCCACGCTGTTCACTTTATCGGATTTACTTTTCTTTATAGAATTTACCACCTGACATATTTTTTAAAATTGAGGTGCAATTGACATATAACATGATATTAGTTGCAGGTGCACTGCTAATGATTATATTTTAAAAATTGTTTATTAACTAACTCCCCTTGCTAGAATATAAGCTCCATGAAAACAGGGAACTTACCAGTTTTTGGCACATAGTTGGCTTTCAAAAACTGTTAAATGAATGATTGAATTGTATCTTCCCTCCTAAAGTTCACAAAGTATTTATTCACTTAACAAATATTTATAGCCATTTTAAAAGTTCATATATGGAATAGAATACATTTGAATTTCCAATGATAAATTTCATTAATTAGGCACTGGAATTTTCTTAAATGAATTAGAAACAGCATTTACTAGTAATGTAGATTTGTCCTTTCATTGTATTTCTGCAGCATCATAACATATAAAAAATTGCTGGAGTAGCTTCTGTGAGCTCCACCTCACCATTTCATAATTTACACTTTTATAAGTTGCACCATGACTGATGCTTGAAATCCCTTTGTAAAATGCACACCACCCTCTGATGGAACAACCTCCAGGGACAATGCGCTCACTCTCTCCAGACAATTCATTCCGTCTGCAGGTGGCAGCAGCGCTCATGAAGAACACTCGTATTCTCAGGGTTCAGTAAAAAACATCTCCCTACAGCTTTGCACTTATCGGTCCTAGTAACGACCAACAGCTTCCCCTCACCCCTTCCACCCGCTGCGGCAACTCATCAACTGTGATGTTTTAAGGTCTCTGTCGTTTATTAAGGTTGTTTTACATTTTGGCCTTCCTTTAGAGTGCCGACACTGTCCAGCTCAATATCAATTCTTAATCATAGCTATTTTTTCCCCTGCGAGCCTGTGATGAAGGACATTCATCTGCGGTTACAACCGTAGATTTCTCTGAGATACTGCAACACAACACTAAAACATTTAACTTGTGCCCTGACCAGTGTGGCCCAGTTGGGGCGGGCATCGTTCCCCAAAGCGAAGAGTCACCGGTTTGATTCTGGGTTGGGTAGTGGGCCTGGATTGCCTGTTCAGTCCCAGATGGGGCATGTGCGAGAGACAACCAATTGGTGTTTCTCTCTCACGTTGATATCTCTCTCCCTCTCTTTCTCCCTCCCTTCCTCTCGCTCTAAAAGTAAATAAATAAAGTCTTAAAAAAACATTTAATTTGCTCCCTCTTCATCACTAATAGACTCTTTCTTTAATATGGGCCATGGATTATGATCCAGGAGTGAGAAAGTGGGAAAACAACGGGCCTATCTATGTTTCCTATCTTATTCTAAACTCTCTGTTTGGAGCACAGAAACAGCAGCCTTACTGCAACCAAGTGCTGATGTTGGCCACTAGAATTTGATATAAAACAATTATGTGTCTGGACTATGACTACAGCTTTTACACTTATGGAATTTTAGAACAAGGACACATCTTAGAGACAATCTAATGTAATCCAATTATTTCACTCAGGTTAAGCAGCTTTTTCATGTTTTTTGTTACCCAATTCTGTGCTCTCTGCTCATCTGAAAAAGTACATTCACATTTCTTTCTAGTGATTGGAGGTAAGGATAAGACTTAAAGACCTCTGGTCTAATTTTCTAACTTTATAGAACACGAGATCTGAAAAGATTAAATGACTTGTCCAAATTCAAAAGATTTCCTCTGGACATGCATTCTAGAATACTTTCTATTACAGTGGGTTTTAGATTACATTCTTAAATGATTAGAAAGCAGAAATAACCAGTAATCTGAATCCTTCCATTTCTTTTAAACAATTGACAGAGTTCTTTGAGCCAACTCCACTTTTTAAGGTATATTTCAAAATTTTAATATATATAAAAGTAGGAAGGATAGTGTAATGAATGCCCATAAGCCCCAATTCAATAATCATCAACATTTTACCTCACTTGTTTCATCCATCCCCTTTTTTATTTTAAATCCTCACCCGCAGATATGTTTATTGATTTTAGGGAGAGAGGCAGGGAGAGAAAGAGAGATAGACATCAATGTGAGAGAGAAACATTGACTGGTTGCCTTGTGTGCATACCCTGACCCTGCAACCTGGGTATGTGCCCTGACTGGGAATCAAATCCAAGACTTTCTGGTGTAGCAGCTGCAACCGAGGCATCCAATTCTTTTTTATTTTTTGCCGAAATAGTTTAAAACAAATCTCAAACATCGTGTTATTTTACACTGACACATATAGGGTCGGGAAAAATAGGATTACAATTGTGAGTATGCAAAACACAGAGTTTATTCTTGTATTATTATTTATTAATTATTGTATCATTTTCCATATGAACAATTGTAAACCTGCTTTGACCAATTCTGTATTAGTGTGCTGTGCTAAAAAAATTGACTTTAGAAATTATGAAACCATAACCCTCATAACAAAATGAACAATTCTTTAGTATAGTCTAATACATTCAATATTTATAATTCTCCAAATGTATCAAAAATATCTATTTGTATTTGATTTGTTCAATTAAGAGACTCACACAACAGCCACACTTTGTTTAATCTCTTAATCTAAGTAGTTCCACATTCTCCTTGTTGTTCATTTATTGAAGAATTGGGTTACTTATTCTATAG
>PVJI01033947.1:0-10846 GCA_004026765.1 Micronycteris hirsuta | reverse complement strand
TGGGGTGGGGAGGTGGGGCTGGAGGGTAAGGGAGGAGGGGAAGGGAGAGGATGTAAATAACTGTAATTGAACAAAAATAAAATAAAATTAAAAAAATAAGAGCAAATGAGCCAATATTAGTAAAGGGGCATGTGTGTGTGTTTGTGTATTCTTGTTATATTAACAATGGCTGGACTTTTTCCAGACAGACCTTGTAGATATTAGAAATACAGTCAATACAAAATAAGTACAGGCAACCTTTACTCTCACTACCGAAATATTTGCTCTAGTGAAATGAATAAATCATACCCAAATGTCACTCTCTGAATCAAAAACCTACTACAATGGACTCGTGTGTGCACCATTAAATAAATTCACCATTGCCCTGGCTGGTGTAGCTCAGTGGTTTGAGCGCGGGCTGGGAACCAAAGGGTCCCGGTTCTATTCCCAGTCAGGGCACATGCGTAGGTTGCAGGCCAGGTTCCCATGAGGGCCATGTGAGAGGCAACCATACATTGCTGTTTCTCTCCCTCTCTGTCTCCCTCCCTTCCCTTCTCTCTAAAAATAAATAAAAATAAAATCTTAAAAAAATTGACCACTAAGTATATATTATTTTGCTAAATGTTATTTGTGACAATTACATGTCTTTAACATGTTACTTTATGGTTTATTTACATGAAAATATGTGGTTGTTGATCCATAGGAAGAAAATAATTGCATCTGATACTGTGTAATATCATTGCATATCTCAATCCAACATACCTGCTAATGAGGTCATTAAAGATTAAATAATTAAATATTGTTTTAATTGCTTTATGTTATGATGAAATCTTTGATGGATGGTTATATGGGTGTCTAAGCATGTTTAGTGATATTTGAGGAAATTCTATGGAGTTATTGGGAGGACTGGGACCACATTTTTTTCTTTTAAAACAATTCACTAATGCTTTTAGAAAATTTGTTAGCCAACATGTTTTTAGGCACTGATTAGATTCTGATAATTAGTGATGCATATATTTCAAAAACAGTAGCTTTTTTCTACTATGCCAGCAATAGAAGTTTGGGAGAAAATGGGAAAAGATATATGCACAATGGTTAGTAATTTTCGGGGAGCAACAGTAGTGTTTTATTCTGCCTATGGTTAGTCAGCCTCTAAGTGTGCTCCCAATGAACCCTGCTTCATGCTATTCATGCCCTTATGGAATCTTTTACCTTTCCATGTGGCTTAATCTAGTGACTTGCTTTTAATGAACTTACAAAAATGAAGTGATATAATATTTATAATATTTAAGATTAGGTTACAAAAGGACTGTGACTTCATTCTTGCCTTTTTCCATCTCTGAGCCTTGGTTCTGGGGGAAGCCAGCTGCTTTCTTTTGAATAGCCCTGTGGAGAGGTCCACATAGCAAGGGTCTGATATCTCTGGCCAATAGCCAAGGAGGATCTGAGGCCTTGCCAATAGCCATGTGAGTGAGCTTTGCAACGTATCATCCCATAATTAACCTTTGAGGTGACTGCAGCCTTGGCTGAGACCTTGATGGCAGCCTTGTGAGGGATCTGAGGCAGAGGCATCCAGCTAAGCCACAACCAGGTTTCTGATGCACAGAACCTGTGAGATAAAAAGTTTGCTGTTTTAAGCCACTAAGTTTTGGGGTAATTTGTTATGTAGTAATAGATCACTAATACACAACCAGAATGTAAGAGATGTGAAGAGAGGCACTGAGAAGTCTGGTTTACTGCTCTCTCTAGCATTTAACATAGTATAAAGTAGGCTTTCACAAAACATTTGTTGAATGAATGAATGAAAGGGCCAAGAGAATGGTTCTTTTTCCACCTATGTCACATTAGTCATCTGGACCCCAAAGCAGCTCATTTTATGCATTAAATCTTGTAAAAGCTATATGAAAAGAGTTGCAGTGTATTTCTGACTCACTCCTGTGAGCGGAAGACCTAAAATGAGTCCCGAGAGCAAGGTAGGAAACTGACAGTGTGCCACCTCTCTCACTTTCTCCCAAAGTATTTTCTCCCAAAGTATCCCAGTCTACAGAGATGCAACACTACTTCCAATAAAGGGGAACTTTAATATTACTACCCCCAAAAGAGAAAATTGAATTACCACCTCCATTTCAGAAGTGGGTCTTTGTTCAACACCTGTATAAAGGGTACATTGGTTGTTTTTCCCACAACAAAGGACAAGTTTGCTTTTAAGGGAGCTTGGGCCACTCCACCAATTGCTAGGAAGAAACTACTTGCAGCGTGGAAGTGACATTTTGTTGTTGCTGTTTTTCTTTTTACCCAGCTTAACCACCGACGTTTTTTTTTTTTTGTTTGTTTGTTTCTTTAAAATTTAATGTTATTTTTGTGGTTTATTCACAGGCATATCCCTGCATTTCAACAGGCATTTATGGTAAGTGATCTAGCTTTTGACATTATTTTTATTTCTTTATTCTGTTATTAAAGGCAAGATTAACAGAAAAAAAAGAGATTTTTCTGATGGATATAGCATGCTGCGATTTAAAGAGACTCAAAACACAGGTCAAATGCCATTGAGGAATATCAAGATGCTATTTAGATATTCTTTTGTGTTCTTTTCTTATTCTTTTTAAAATTTTATTGTTGTTTAAGTACAGTTGTCTGCCTTTTCTCCCTACCACTTCCCCGACCCCAGCCATCCCCACCTCCATCCCCTGATTCCATCCCCTCCTTGGTTTTATCCATGTGTCCTTTATAGTTGTTCCTGAAAACCCTTCACCCTTTTGCCCCCATTATCCCCTCCCAGCTCCCCTCTGGTTACTGTCTGTTTGTTCTTAATGTCAATATCTCTTGTTGTACTTTGCTTGCTTGTGTGTTTTGTTGATTGGGTTCCAATTAAAGGTGAGATCATATAGTATTTGTTCCTCACAGCCTGGCTTATTTCACTTAGCATAATGCTCTCCAGTTCCAACCATGCTGTCACAAAGGGTAGGACCTCCTTATTTCTTTCTGTTGCATAGTATTCCATTGTGTAAATGTACCATACTTTTTTGATCCATTCATTTACTGATGGGCATTTAGGTTGCTTCCAGCACTTGGCTATGGTAAATTGTGCTGCTATGAACAGTGGGGTGCATAGCTTCTTTTGGATTGGTGTTTCAGGGTTCTTAGTATGTAATCCTATGTCCCCTAGAGCAAGGGACATAAAGGAAAGAATAAACAAATGGGACCTCATCAAATTAAAAAGCTTCTGCGCAGCTAAAGAAAATAGCATTAAAATGAAAAGAGAACCAACTGTATGGGAAAACATATTTGCCAATGATACCTCAGACAAGGGTTTGATCTACAAAATATATAAAGAACTCACATGACTCCACTCTAGGAAAACAAAAAACCCAATTAAAAATGGGCGAAGGACTTGAACAGATACTTCTCCAAGGAGGACATAAAAAGGGTCCAGAGACATATTAAAAGATACTCAGTATCTCTAGCCATCAGAGAGATGCAAATTAAAACTACAATGAGATAGCACTTAACACCAGTCAGAATGGCCATCACAAGCAAATCAATAAACAACAAGTGTTGGAGAAGATGTGGAGAAAAGGGAACCCTACTGCACTGTTGGTGGGAATGCAGACTGGTGCAGCCACCATGGAAAACAGTATGGGATTTCCTCAGAAAACTAAAAATGTAACCAGTGAAGTTTTAAAAAATATCTTAAGGTTTGGATTTTCACATGGGCCCACTTGGAATACTTTAGGCCATAGACCCTCCCCCCTGCCTACTCTATGCTACTAATCAACTGTCCTGGTTCAGTTCCTCCTCTGAATTTGTATCATTTTCATAAGTGTTTTTTTTTTGCTCTTAACCAAATCCAGCAATATATTAAAAATATCATACAACATGATGAAGTGGGGTTTATTCCTGGGATGAAAGATTGGTACAGTATCTGCACGTCAATGAATGTGATACACCACATAAACAAAATGAAGGATAAAAATCATATGATCATATCAATAGATGCAGAAATAGTTTTTGTGAAAATCTAGTATCCATTGCCCGGCTGGCGTAGCTCAGTGGATTGAGCGCAGGCTGGGAACTAGAGGGTCCCGGTTCGATTCCCAGTCAGGGCACATGCCTGGGTTGCGGGCCAAGTCTCCGTTGAGGGCCATGTGAGAGGCAACTGTACATTGTTATTTCTCCCTCCCTTCTCCTCTCTCTGAAAGTAAATAAATAAAATCTTAAAAAAAATAAATTAGGCACACATTTAAAAAAAATCTAGTATCTGTTTATGACAAAACCTCTTAGCAAAGTTGGAATGGAGGGAACATATCCTGATATAATAAAGGCCATATATGACAAACCCACTGTCAACATCATACTCAATGGGCAAAAGTACAAGTGTTCCCTTTAAGATCTGGAACAAGACAGGGTGTTTGCTTTAACTATTTTATTCAACATAATACTGGAAGTCCTAGCCACCAGTCAGACAAGAAGAAGAAATAAAAGGCATCCAAATGGTACACTGGCCAGATGTGGCTCAGTTTGTTGGAGCATTGTCTTTTACTCAAAGTTTGGAGATTTAATCCCCAGATGGGATGTGGGTGCCTGTGACACCCAGTCTGGAAGCTGCTTGGATGCATATGATCCCTGGTCTGGGTGCCGATCCCCACTCCAGGCATGTACAGGAGGCAACCAATTGGTGTTTCTATCCTTTCCTTTCTCCTCTCCTCTCTCTCTCTGAAAAGCAATTAAGATGTGCTCAGTGAGGATTTAAAACTGGGATTATACCCTAAGAATCCTGAAATACCAATTCAAAAGAACTTGTGTACCCCGATGTTCATAGAAGCACAGTTTACAATAGCCAAGTGCTGACAACAGTGTAAGTGCCTATCAGTAAATGAGTGGATCAGAAAACTGTGGTAAATCTATACAATGCAATACTACTCAGCAGAAAGAAAGAAGGAGCTCCTACCCTTTGAGACAGCATGGCCAGAACTGGAGAGTATTAGGCTAAGTGAAATAAGCCAGGCATAGAAAGACAAATACCATATGATCTCACCTATAAGTGGAATTAATCAACAAAACAAACAAGTGAGAAAAATAGAACCAGAGACATGGAAATAAAGAACAAATGGACAGTGACCAGAGGGGAGAGTGTAAGGGGATAACAAGGGAAAGAAGAGGAAGGGTGAAGTCAAAGAACATGTATAATGGATCCATAGACAAAGACAAGGGGGGTGGAGATTGAATGTGGGAAGTGGGCAGTGGGTAGGGAAGGGGAGAGTAATGGGGGAAAAATGGAGACAACTGTAATTGAACAACAATAAAAATTTTTTAAAGTAAAAAATTAAGAAAAAGGAATACAAATGGGAAAGGAAGAAGTAAACTTGTCATTGTTTGTAGATGACACGATACTGTATATAGAGAACACTAAAGATTCCACCAAAAAACTAGTAGAACTGATAAATGAATTCAGTAAAGTAGCAGGATACAAAATAAATATCCAGAAAATTGGTGGCATTTTTATACACTAATAATGAACTATTAGGGAAATAAGAAAACAATTACATATACAATTTCTTCAAAAAGTATAAAATACCTAGGAATAAATTTAACTAAGTGGTAAAGACCTGTACTTGGAAAATTATAAGACACTAAAGAAAAAAATGAAAGAAGATACAAGTAGCCCTGGCTGGTATGGCTCAGTGGATTGAGCTCAGGCCTGCGAACCAAAGGGTCACCAGTTTGATTCCCAGTTAGGGCACATGCCTGGGTTGTGGGCCAGGTACCAAGTAGGGGGCACATGAAAGGCAACCACACACTGATGTTTCTCTCCCTCTCTTTCTCCCTCCTTTCCCCCCTGTCTAAAAATAAAGAAATAAATTTTTTTTTTTAAAAAAGAAGATACAGAGCCCCGGCTGGTGTAGCTCAGTGGATTGAGCGCAGGCTGGGAACCAGAGGGTCCCGGTTCGATTCCCAGTCGGGGCACATGCCTGGGTTGCGGGCCAGGTCCCCAGTGAGGGCCATGTGAGAGGCAACCATACATTGCTCTTTTTCCCTCCCTTCACCTCTCTCTGAAAATAAATAAAAAAGAAAAATAAAATAAAATAACTATAAAAAAAAAGAAGATACAAATAAATGGAACATATATCATACTCATGGATAGGAAGAATTAACATCATTAAAATGTCCATACTGTCCAAAGAAATCTATTGATTCAATGCAATTCCTATCAAAATGTCAGTGGCATATTTCACACAACTAGGAGAAATACTTTAAAAATTTATATGGAATCAAAAACAACCCTGAATAGCCGCAGCAATCTTGAGAAAGAAGAACACAGTAGGAGGGATCACAATACCTGATATCAAACTATACTACAAGGCTATTGTAATCAAAGCAGTCTGGTACTAGCATAAGAACAGACACATAGACCAATGGAACAGAACAGAGAGCCCAGAAATAAACCCATGACAATATAGTCAATTAATATTTGTCAAAGGGGGCAGGAACATAAAATGGAGTAAAAATAGCCTCTTCAATAAATGGTGTTGGAAGATCTGGACAAGTGCATGCAAAAGCATGAAACTATACCACCAAGTTAAACCATATACCAAAATAAATTCAAGATGGATAAAAGACTTAAATATAAGTTATGATAACATAAACACCCTAGAGGAGAACATAGGAAAATTTCAGATACCCCGCACATCAATATTTTTCCTGATAGGTCCCCTAGAGCAAGGGATATAGAGGAAAGAATAAACAAATGGGACTACATCAAATTAAAAAGCTATTATATCATTATTTACAATAACCATGATATGGAAGCAACCCAGTGCCCAACAATAGATGAGTGGATAAAAAAAATGTTGGTACATATATATAGTAGAATATTACCCAGCCATAGAAAAGAATGAAATCTTACAAATTGTGATAGCATAGATGGACCTAGAGGGTATTATGTTGAGTGAAATAAGTCACAATAAGACAAATAGCATATTATTTCACTTATATGTGGAATCTAAAGAACGATATAAACAAACAAACAAGAGAAACAGACTCAGATACATGGAGTAGACTGATGGTTGCTGGAGGGGAGGGGAATGGGGACTGGGTGAAAAAGGTGAAGGGATTGAGGAGTACAGATATGTAGTTACAAAATAGTCATGGGGCTGTAAAGTACAGAATAGGGAATATAGTCAATAATATTGTATTAACTTTGTATGGTGCCAGCTGGGTATTGGGAATATCAGGTGAAAACTTTGTAAAGTATATGATTGTCTAACTACTATGCTGTACACCTGAAACCAATACAAAATAATACTAAATGTAAAAATATAATTGAAAAATTAAAAAATAAAAAACATGTAGAAAATAAAATATTTAGGGTCTAAGTTATATATTTTTTTGTGCTGACTTTGGGGATATTATTGAGAACCAGGGAAACATTTCTTTTTGTTTGTCTTGTGGAACTTCCTTTCTCTTTTCTTTTTCATAGGTCATATTAAAAGAATGCAAAATGGAAAAAAAAAATGTTTGTTTGCTCTTAAAACCCTGTGATAGGAAAGGTGCATTAACAATGCCAGATATTAAAAGGGGACTTAAAAATGGAGGTTAATTCATGTTAACACATCTGGCCTTTATCTCCTGGGAAAAGACTTAAAATTTTAAGTGGTCATATTTTCTCCTAACCGTGAAAATGAAGCTCATATCAAACAACCCAGTGAATTGTTTATTCACCATTTTTCATTGGTGCCCTTCATAAAGAGCAGAGAGGACATGAATAATTTCAACCTATTTAAAAAAAAAAACCCTCACTTGAAGACATGTTTCCATTGATTTTTAGAGAGGAAGGGAGAGAGAGAGAAACATTGATTGGTTGCCTCCTATATACTCTTCAACCACAGATCAAACCTGCAACCTCGGTATGTGCCTAGACCAAGAATTGAACCAGCAACCCTTCAGTAACAACACTCCAACCGACTGAGCCATATGGCCAGGGCTCAGCCCATTTTATGTGTTAGCTTCCTAGTATTGTAGCTGAAATGTGTTCTTATCTAGACAGTTGTACTTCTCTGTTCTAACTTCGTACAGACAGAGACATATTTTTTGTTCGCGATAAATATTGTAGATATAAGCATTTTAGGTTTGTTGACATCAAAATCCAGAACTTCATTCAACAAACTTTTATGGAATCTATTATGTAGGCATATTTTCTGTTCTAAAGGAGTTTACAATGTACTAAGAATTATAAGAAATGTGACGGTAATGGCATCTTTTACTGAGTCCCCAGTAGTGTCAAACATCCTTTCCCCAGAGGACCTCCTTTAGTCCTCATAGGGACCTATAAGTAGTAGTAGTAGTATCTTAATTTTACAGATAAGGAAAGTGAGTCTTACAGAGGTCAAATAATTTGCCCCCAAGGTCAGTGACACAGCTTACAACAGTGACATTGGGAATAATGCCCAGATCTGGCTGCTACTGGCTGCTACATAAACTGACAAAGGATCATACATACAAAGATTGTTAGAGGTAACTCTGCTAGGAAAACCTGCTGGGTAGACTCTAAGGAACCAAAGCCTGTGAGTCCCTTGGGGTGGAGGAATAGAGAGTGGGGTTGCAGAGTTGACACTCAAAGGAACTGATGGAAAGACCTTACCAGGTGTGGAGCCTGAGGCTGAATTTTACCCATGGGTAGAAACCTCACTTGTCCGGTATACAGTGAGGACTGACAGATTGATATCTCTCTTGATTCTGCAGGAGACAGTGAATGATTGTTTTAAGTCAGTAGTGATTTAACTGATTAATCCCACTAACAAGACAAGACAGAATGTGGTAAGTGGCATAAGAGAGCTTTATATAAAATGCCATTGGGGTTCAGATAATAAAAAATAATAGCACACGCTTTCACTTTCAGAATGCTTTCTCTGCCAAGATCTGTGCTAAGTGCCTTCCATGTATCATCTCTCTCAGTCCTCACAATGCTTATCTTATGAAGTAAGTTTTCTCATGCCCATGGATAACTGTGAGTTGAGCATCTTGTCTAAGGCTACAAAGATAGTAAGCAATGACTAGATTCAAGCCCAGATATGTGTAGTTGACTTCAGAGTTTCTAGGTGGGTGACTCTGGACGGTGTTTATGAAGGAGGTGGCAACTGAGGTAGACACAAAAGGATAGGTAGATGGCCACAGGCAGAGATATAAGCAAGAGGGAAGAGCCTGAGCAAAGGCATACACATGCTAGGGGGGTGAAGCCAAGTGCAGAAACAGCAAGTGGAATAGTTTTCCTGGAGCTCTACTGGCTGAAGAGCTATAGGGGCAGAGAAGATGGAAGAGAGCAATTGAGACCACATTTTGGAGGTCTCTGAATTCCAAGCTGAAGAATTTGTGCTATGTAGTTTTATTAGTTTGCTAAGGCTGCTAAAACAAAGCACCACAAATTGGATGGTTTAAGGAACAGAGATTTATTGTCTTAGTTCTGGAGGCCAGGAGTTCGAGATCAAGAGGTTGGCAGGATTGTTTCCTTCTTAGGGCGATGAGAGAAGGATCTGTATTGGGCTTTTCTTTGGCTTGTAGGTGATCTTTTTCTCCCTATATCTTCACATTGTCTTCCTTCTATGTCTGTGTCCAAATTTCCTTTCCTTAGAAGAATATTAGATTGAATTAGAACCCATTCTAATGACCTCATTTTAACCTGATTACCTCTGTAAATACCCTATCTCTAAATAAGGTTACGTCTTGAGGTACTAGGGGTTAGGGCTTTCTCATGAATTTGAGGAGGCAGCACACAATTCAACCTGTACCACTAATTAGGTAGATGGTTCAGTGGTTTTAATAGAGTCTGCTTTATTTGAGAAAACTGTTGTTTAACTTCATACTCTCAAATCAGGTACATAAAATCAAGTGATGCAAATCATATGAAATAGAGAGTAATAAATCTCAGAGGCATCAGTGTGGTGAGAAGAAAACCTTTCTATTTAAAACAGGAGCCAACTACAGACATTTTTGCATCAAGAACAGAGGCATTATTCATGTCCAAGGAGATGTCTTTTTGTTTAGGAAAATGTCTTGATGACATATTCAAGTTTGAATGGTGAACCACACATCTCTCAGCCCAGCCATGGGCATTGTTTGAAAAGGGGAGAATAAAACAAATAATTAAATTTCTCATTATACTAAAGGTTGACTTTGAAAAATGGGGATTGGGTGGAGATGATGTAAGGAAGAAGGAAGGTGACAATAATGAGAGAGGGGGAAAAATGAAAGGGAAGAGAAAGGAGAGGTAAAACATGACAGATAGGAAATAGGGAATAAAGTTGGACAATTTGGTATGATGGGAGTGGACAGGGATGTACAATATTCAGTTATCTGTTGTTTGTTATATTGTGAGTAATGTGATCTCTTTTTATTTTTTTAATAATTACTTTATTGTTGGTCAATTACAGTTGTCTGCATCCTCTCCCCTCCCCATCATACCCCACCCCCTCCAACCCAACCTCCTACCCCTTACTCCCTCCTCCCCCTTGGTTCGGTCCTTGTATCCTCTATAGTGGTTCCTGAAAACCCTTCTCCCCATTGTCCCCTCTACCCTCACCTCTGGCCACTGTCAGACTGTTGTTAATTTCAATGTCTCTGGTTATGTTTTTCTTGCTTTTTTCTTTTGTTGATTATGTTCCAGTTAAAGGTGGGATCATATGGTATTTGTCCCTCACCGCCAGGCCTACTTCACTTAGCATAATGCTCTCCAGTTCCATCCATGCTGTTGCAAAGGGTATAAACTCCTTCTTCCTCTCTGCTGCGTAGAATTCCATTGTGAAAATGTACTGTAGTTTCTTTTTTTTTTTTTTAATTACTTTATTGTTATTCAATTACAGTTATTTGCATCCTC
>PVJI01033946.1:0-10848 GCA_004026765.1 Micronycteris hirsuta | reverse complement strand
TGTAAATGTGTCTTAATCCCTCTAATAAAACCCCTGGCTGGGCAACCCACGAGGTCTTTCTCCCCAGGTCTTTCTCCCCAAGATGGGGGATGGTGGAGGAGACCCGTGGCCACCAGATTTCTTCCCCCCGCGTGTCTCGGTGTGAGATTCTTACACGCATTGGTTACGGTCAACCCCGGGTATCGGCAGGACCGATCCACCCCGCGACAACACAGCACCCTATGATGTAGGTACTATCACTATCTGCATGTGATGCATGAGGAGACTGAGGTCTACACACACAAAGTGATCAGCCAAACTTTGTAAGAGCAAGTAGTTTGCATGCCACACCCAAGGATGAAAACTTTAAGGAACACTTGTGTGATAGAAAACAGTCTTTTTCTAAGCTCTCTTTTTCTTTCCCTCTGGGTTTCAGCTAGCCCACCTGATAGGGGACTAAAGAGTTGGAAAATTTCAGTTTGAGGTAAAAAGTTATAAGCCTAGCAAGTAATGTATATGTTAAAGCCTTTGTTTCAGAAACTACAGATAGGCCCAGCCTGGCTTCTGGGAAAACACCCGACTTCCTCCCACTTCCTGCGACCTCCTGAGGCACTGCTAAAGATTACCGCCTGGGGACAACTGGAGGCATCCAGGCCTTTGTGTTCTGGGAGAGACAGACTACCACCCGCCCCTGGAAACAGCTAACTGCCCAGGACAGAAATGTTGCAGCTTCGCTCACCCAATCCCCTTGAAGTTCAAAGCCCTTACCAGACCTTGTTTATTCCCTGGTATAAAAACGTTGGCCTGGAAAGAAAAGATGGTTTGTTAGGGTATGAACCCACCATCTTCTTGGATCGCCGACCATCTGAATAAAGCGCCCATAAAGATTCAATCGCTGTCATTGCTTATTGGGTTTAGTAGTGACAGGAAGCCTGAACACTGATCTCTTTTCTGGTTACACACCTACCGCCTGGTGATCATCCCTTCCCCACCTTCAGTTGTATTATCACACTCCATTGGAGCACTAAGTTGTTTCTTGTCTTTGCTTCAAGGTGCAAATGATTGTGAATTTATCATATGCATGCGAAGACTAGTACAAGTCAGTGGGAAAGGGATGAAGTGTTTAATTAGTAGTGCTAGGGGAAATCCAGTACCTGACTAGAAAGATGTTTTCTTTGTCTCATGACAATAAATGTGAATTCCAGATCATTTTGAGAATTAAATGGAGATTTTATAGAAGTGTGTACTAATTCTTTAATAATATATTTTGTTGTTATAAAAGTAATACAAAGAAATGTTCAAAAGAAATCTCTTTTAAAACTGCAAGAAAGCAAATATTTAGTAAATCTTTGTGATACAGAGGTCTGATGAGATCACTGGGGAGAAGTAAAGAGGGGCCTTAGGAGGAGTTTGCCTAAGGCAATTGTTAACAGTCTAAGACAGGTTGGCTGAGAAGCTGAATGCGTCGAGTGTGCATGGAATTATGGGCTGCAAGATTTGAAATAAAAGAGGACACTGGCTGACTCAGGGCCTCTGGGTCGCAGGCTCTCTCTTTTCTTCCTCAAGGATGCCGGATGATTGTGCTGCAGCTGCCTGTGTTTCCCAAAGGATGATCATTTGGATGGATTTTGGATGGGAGAAGAAACTCCCGGCACAGCCTAGGATCCAGCTGGCCTGGCAGAGGGTGGCAGGGTTATTTTTCTTTGGGTGTTCTTGAGGGAACAGGCTTTGAGGCAGAAGTCTTCCATTCTTCCAAAATTGTGTAGCTTTTGTGCGTTATGTTGTTTCAGACTGTAAACTAACCCTATAGAAATAAGATAATTAGAAACTAACAGGGGGAATGCTAAGAGAACTCAGTTGTTAAAGAGTTTAGCCTTGATTGATAGGCTTAAGTAACTAATATATGTGGAAAACTGTTATTCCAAAATTATGTCATTTTTAAATACATACTCCTTTCCCTTATCACCAAACATTTGGCTCTAGAATTTTGCCTAGAGGGTGGGGGCAGGCAGCAGGACCCCACTTGCTCTTCAGTAACAGCAATGGTGACTCTGATGGGACCCTACCTGCCTGTGGCTGGTTGACCCAAAGAGTGGAACTGAAACCAGAAAGGCCATCGTTCGGGCCTTTCCTGTCACTTACCAGACCCAATAAGCAGAGACAGGGATTGAATCTTTATAGGTGCTTTATTCAGATGGCCAACTATCTGAGAAGACAGCGGGTTTGTACCCTAATAGACCATTTTACATTTTCTTTCAAGCCAGCTTTTTTTATAAGGGGAAAAAAGTGTAGGTAAGGGATTTGGAATTTAGGAAAGAGGTTAATCAGATAAAAGCTGCAGTCGGGCAATTTTCCTAACATCCTTTCATCCGCTGATGGTGATTTTCTTTATCTGTGTCCTGGGTGGTAGACTGTCTCAGATACCACCTTGACTGCTTACAATCTCTTCTGGAGCATAAAGGTCAATTGCTTGTGGTCTCTTGGAGTCAGGGTGGGCTGTATCTGTATGTCCTGAAACAATAGCTTTTTACATGCATTAACTCCTAGGCTTATTAACTATTACCTTAAACTAAAATTTTCCAGCTCTTGAGTTCCCCATCAGGACTGTGGGGTTTCCCAGTCTCAGGGAATTTTTCTGCATGTTCACTCAAGGTGTCAGCCACCTAAACACGCTTGGCTGGTGAAAAAGAAATGGGTCTGGGAAAAGGTTGTGAAACGAGATTCCGGTGAGGACTGCTTTGTGGAAGCAATTGTGTGGGGACCACAGTTTGTGAGTTGTTGGCAGGTTTGCTTGTGAGTACTTATAGGGAAGTTCGTGCTCCCAGAGTGGGGAATTGTAGCCCTTATGTTTTCACGTCTAATAAGAGCATGGTCTCTCGTGGAACGTAAAGTCGGCATGCAGGACCCATGAGTGGGGTAGCAGAATTCCCTGTGGGGAAATCAGGCTGACACGTTCCTTAAATTTAAAATAAAACCTTGCTCTTGCTAAAAATATCTCTCCCCCTAGGTCAAAAGAACAAATGCTAATGCATGCCTAGCTTCCTCAGACCGGAGTTCAGCCCAAGCCTATTGTCTTTCTATTTGCATATCTATCCTCTTGATGCGCTATCTTGGGCATCTACCACCTAATGTAAATCTACAGTTCATGCATAGTTAATGAAGACCATTCATATGTAAAGTGCCTGAGAAACAGCAATAAAAAGCCGGTGGACATGCACCTTGGGGCCTCTCCAAAATCATAATGGAGGGGACACGTGGTCCCAGTTCTCTATTCCTGCGTGTTTCCGTGTGACCTTATTCATGCATTCAGTCACAGCCATACGAATCCTGCTGTCTGGGATTCGCTGCAAGTACTCTTTGGAATAATGGAGTCCTGGATACCAGTTTTGTTTATATATTCTCAGGTTTCTTGGATTTTCCTGGTTATAGAGTTTTGCCCTGTACATCTGGTCCAACAGTGGCTGTTCTGTGCTGGCTCCTAGAGGGAGCCCACTTGGTAGGATTTTGGCAGAGTGGAACATGTACTGCTATTATCCAATATCCCAGGAGGAATTGATTTATTATTGTAACACTGTGTGGCCTATGTATGTTTTGGATTATGGGGAAAGGTGGCCTGTGCATGGTTCCCTAAGTTACCATACCATCAATGATTAGACAGATGGGATGAAATGCCAATGCACTTATGTCATTGTATAATAGGGTTCTGCCAGGGACAAAGAATCTCTTGATGTATGGTACATATAAAGGAGGAGGCCTTAAAACCTCTTCCCAGTACTAAGACACAGGAAGAAAAGGAGAATGAGGAGGTAAACCTCATCAATGTTCTGAACCCAGGGGACCCAGGTCTGGTAGCAAGTGGAGATTACTTGCCACCACCCCCTTCACAATGTGCCCTGAAGTAGAGACCACAGATCCAACAGCCCCACCCCTGTGTGACGAGGGATGGGCTTCCCCCTCAAAGACCCATCAGGACACCCAATTTGGCCAGGGAACCTCCCCATACAGAGCAAGGCAGTTCCCTTTGAGGCAATATCCTATAGGTAGAGTGAATAAGGAAGACCAGCCCCCTGTCTACTTTTGGGCCCGCACTCCATTCTCCACTTCAGACTTACTAAATTGGAAGAATTCTAACCCCCAATACATGAATAATCCTCAGAGA
The DNA here is from genome assembly GCA_004026765.1 of Micronycteris hirsuta. Classification (NCBI taxonomy): domain Eukaryota; kingdom Metazoa; phylum Chordata; class Mammalia; order Chiroptera; family Phyllostomidae; genus Micronycteris; species Micronycteris hirsuta. The sequence continues at coordinate 6,710 of PVJI01033946.1, read as the reverse complement.
ATGGCAGATCTTGTCACCTCCATTTTTGCCACTCATCATCCAAACTGGGCAAACGTACAAGCTCTCCTTAACATCTTGTTAACTGCAGATGAGAGATGGATGGTTACAAATAGGGCTAATAAAGAGGCCCAAGTGTCCACCAACAGAATCCTGATGGGACCCCCCCAACCCAGCTGGAGCAATTCCCTTGACAGAGTCTAACTGGAACCTAAATAGTGGGGGCCTAGCCTTCCTGGAACATTGCAGAAAGTGCATACTGGAAGAACTTAAGAAAGGGGTGCCCAAGCAAGAGATCCTGAATATGATAATGGCTGTTCAACCAATACCAGATGAGGACCCTTCTGAAGCTTTAGAGAGGTTCTAGCAGGCCTATAGGAAGCACACTGATGCTGACCTAGAGGCACCAGAAAATGTGAGGATGGTAAATCTGACTTTCATTGGGCAAAGTGCCCCAGACATTAGAAGGAATCTCCAGAAGTTAGATGGGGCATTGGGAATGAATCCCTCTCAGCTCGTAGACATAGCCTAAAAATTTACAATGCCCAGGAAGCAAGGAAGGTAAAGCAGGCCATAATGTTCTTAGAAGAAGGGTGGGGAGGCCAAAGGAAGAAGCAGGACAGTAAAGAAGGAGAGGCTCAACAGACATCAATCAGTGTGCCTATTGCAAGGAGGAGGGCCATTGGAGAAGGGAATGCCCAAAACTAAAAAAAAAAAAAGGAAAATTAGAATAGATTAGGTTTAAATTTTCTAGAATTTTGTGTAAATGGAATCATACAGTATGTGCTCTCTTGTGCCTGGATTATTTGGTCAGAAAAATATTTTTTGAGATTTAGTCATGTCATTGTATCAGTTGTATGAATATGAGACCAGTCAGTAAGCTGGGACAAGTGGAATAGGGAAACTAAGTAGATTATAAATGGCCAAGCAGTTTACAGCCATCTAGTAAATAGCAAAATCCTAACTTCACTAAACCAAGGACATTTAAGAGTAAATGGTTTGTACATCTCCCCAACCAGAGGGTAAATAGCTTAAATGATCCTACTCAGGGAAATAGATATCTGAAATCCAATTAGTGCCATTTTTACTAATCACACCAAAAGAGTATGAAACACCTGGAAGACTCAAGGTCCTGAACATCAGCTGGCCTAACAATGGACTGGTCCCTACAATGTCCTGTTGGCAACACATTCTTCCCTAAAGCTGATGGGAATCAAGCCCTTGATCCACCACACATGGATAAAATGGGCATTGTCTGAGGAGAACACAGACCCAGCTGTTGTGGTCAATGCTGAAAGGGAAAGCTGGAACTGCACTCCAGGAGGAAATTTGATATTCCTCTTCTGGCAAAGGACAGTGACCTCCAATATAAGGTGACAATATTTCTTTTATTAATGTGCTTGTAAATATAAGAACTTTTAGCTGCCAGATACACAGTTTGAGTATTGTCCTTTCCAGTGTGCAAAAGAACAAGAATCGAAAGTGAGTTGTGACTAAATCTGAATGAGTGAAGATATATAGAAATGTTATAAAAGTTTTAAATCTGGAGAAAAGAAAACCTAAGTCTTGAGTATGATTATTCTTTGCTTGCTTGGTTTCTTTGCTTGTTTTCTGATCTCATGGGGACATGAGTTGAACTTTACTGTTTTGGGTACATCAGGAATCCTCTGTCTCTGCTTTTTTGCCATTGGGATCTAGCAGAGGTCATCTATGAAGTCGGTTGGAGAGAATGCCTTTGTCATTTGGGATGTAGGAAGGGTCATTTGGTGTCAGTGGAATCTGGTTTGGAGTAAGAAAACATCTCTGTCATGAGACCAGGTGGTGAGAGGTCATGTCTCTGCCAAGGGACCAGTGGACATACTGGTAGGTGACAGAATGCCCCTACCCATTGGGACTTTGGGACATTTGGCACCTGAGAAAGATTGTCTGTATGACTGCTTATTGGGACTGGTGGGAAATGAGAAGATTGTAATGCTAGTTCCAGTCCCCCTTCTTCTTTTTTAAGATTTTATTTATTTATTTCTAGAGAAAGAGGAAAAGAGGGAGAAAGAGAGGGAAACAGCAATGTGTGGTTCCCTCTCTCACACCCCCAACTGGAGACTTGGCCCACAACCTAGGCATGTTCCCAGATCGGGAATCGAACTGGTGACCCTTTGGTTTGCAGGCCACTACTCAATCCACTGAGTCACACCAGCCAGGTGCCCCTTCTTCCTTTGGAACTCTGCCTTTGCCTTGGATTTTGCTTTGCTTCTGTTCTGGAAAAAAATTGAGGTTTTTCCAGGAAGAGTTAAAACTCACATCAGGTAGGAAAGGAAACAATAGGAAGGTATAAGGCATGGAGATACAATTTTGGTGGGTATTAGAAGGACAAGGATTTTCCTTCATGCTTTGTATTTTTCTCCTTATCTGATCCCTCCAGAATTTGGCATTCTGAAGATGGCATAAAGTTTCTATGCATAAAACCAATTAAGACCACTTTCCAATGGTGGTTTTGTTAATCAAGACTTTGACTGTAATATCATACCTGAAGGAGGCAGGCCTGGACTTGGCTTTGATGTACAACATTCTGTTCTATGAATTTGAGAACAGACTGAGAGCTGTCTGAGGGGAGGGGTTTAGGGCTGGGTGAAAAGGGTGAAGGGAGCCCGGCTGGTGTAGCTCAGCGGACTGAGTGCAGGCTGGGAACCAGAGGGTCCCGGTTCGATTCCCAGTCGGGGCACATGCCTGGGTTTTGGTCCAGGTCCTCGGTGAGGGCCATGTGAGAGGCAACCATACATTGTTCTTTCTCCCTCCCTTCTCCTCTCTCTGAAAATAGATAGATAAAATCTTTGAAAAAAAAGAAAGAAAAGGGTGAAGGGATTAAGAAAAGAAAAAAGAAAGGCTCATATTGGGGTCAACACAAGGCCCTTCCCCCTCCCATGACTGAGGGCTAGTCAGAGGGCCACTGGCCACAAGGCATGTGTATTGTTTTGGAAATGGATTGGAACTTCTTCCTTATTGCCTTTTGGGAGTGGCTTCCTGTCCTGTGACTGCTTCTTGACATTTTCTTTACACTGAGGTAATGTAGTTTGTATTCATGTGTAGGACATGTGCCTCCTTTATCTGGGACCCCTTAAAACAAGTCTCAAACAAGGGGTGGTGCACGGTCTCTCTTGTACTGACCCACCGCCATCCACCAGTGCACTCACCTGTCATGTGAGTAATTAATGGCATGTCCACACCTGCTAATCCACTGGGTAGTTTTTCAATTTGTTTGGAATACCACAAACACATAAGCAGCTCCCCGGTTTGGGGCTCCTGTGTTACATTCATGGACACAGACAACAGTATGGTGATTACCAGAGGGAAAGGCAGGTAGGGGGAAGTAAAAGAGGGTAAAGGGAAGATAAATGGTGATGGAAGACTTGACTTGGGGTGGTAAACACACAATACAATATACAGATGATGTGTTGTAGAATTGTATACCTGAAACCTATATAATTTTATTAATCAATGTCACCCCAATAAAATCAATAATTTTTTTTCAAAATAAATTACTGCCCTGGCTGGGTAGTTCAGCTGGTTAGAACATCATCCTGATGTTCCAAGGTTGCAGGTTCAAGCCCCAGTCAGGGCACATACAATAATCAACTAATAAATCCATAAATAAGTGGAGCAGCAAATGGATGTTTCTCTCTCCCTTCCTCTCCCTCTAAAATCAATCAATATAGGAGACCGACCGTTCTGTGTGGTGTGGGCCCAGCTCCCACTCGGAAAGGCCAGTGGAAAGCAAGGTCCAGTACACAGGACTCATGCCCACGGATAGGTTCTCCCATGGGAAATCAGGCCTGCATTGTACCAAGGCCACTTTGAGGCTTGCTTTTTACTAAAACTTCCTCACCCTGAATTGAGGCAGTAAACGTTTACTACATATCTTTAAAGTAACTTCCTAAAATCTATGCTAAACCTTCCAAGGACGAGTGTAACCAGTTCAATCACTTTCCCCTTTACATTTGCAAATATCCTTCTTTTTTGATGTAATTAGCAACATGCTCTCCTTTGTTTTCTGTAAAAGGTAACCACCTAAAGTGAACCTGTGCATAGTAAATGAGGACCATCCTCAATGTAATGTGCCCAGAAAAGCAACAAAAGCCTGTCAAGGCAAGCAAGGGTCGGGGCGCTCTTCTCTTGAGAGAGTGGCTGTCTCAGATTCAGTAGTCCGTGTGAATTTGTCTCATCTCAGCCACAACTCAGACCTCAGCCACGAGCCGGGGTCCACATCAAATCAATATATAAACTTAAAAAAAATTATTTATCCATTCTACTGCTGATGGACATTCGGGTTGTTACCTGTTTGGTACAATTATGAAAAATGTTATTATAAGCACCTTTTTTTTGTCTTCTGGTGTGCATACACACACATAGGATATGTATGTAGGAGTGGAATTGATGGCTTATAGAGAATATATATTTGCAACTTTACTAGATACTACCAAGCAGTCTACCAAAGTTGTACTAACTGCCACTTTTGCCATCAGGGTGCAAGAGTTCCTGGTGCTCCACATCCTCATAAACACTTGGTATTGTCAATAAAGCTTTATATCTTTCAATTAAGGTTTTTTTTTACACATTTTATTCAATTTAGTTCAAGATACAGTTATCCTCCATTTTTAGGAGTTTATGTTATACCACTTTGCTTTTATGGAACACATACATTAGTACCTGTTTTCACTAACTGAAAGAAATCCCAAAATACAAAGAGAATTTTTGGTTTTATGAAAAAAGAAGAAAAGTGAAAATAGAGTTCAGCATTTGTTTTGTAGTAAGCCCCTTCCAAGGAACTACACTCAGCATCTGAGCCTCAACCCTCATAACTTTGAACTGTGTCTGTGAGCATTTGTGCTTTATCTTGGTTTATTTGTGCATCCATTAGTAAGATGTGTCCTAAAGCCTTAGAAAAGCCTAAGACAACTTTTGTAAGGGTGTTACACTCAGTGTAAAACTGGATGTAATTAAGCATATTTGCTATCATTTGGTAGAATATTTTTTGTGTCTGGGAATGATTTAAAAATTTTCTAAAGAAATTAGTGGTAATAGCTTCCCTTTATGCCATTTGGGCTTAGGAAATGTAAAGTAGGAATTCTTTACTTTTGGATAACAGGGGAAACCTGTATTTCATTTTATATGCTATTATAAATGTAATGTTTGTTTAAATTTCATTTAAATGCTCACTGATGGTATACAGAAATATAATTGAGCTTTTTATATTGATTTGGTATATTGATTTTGCTAATCTCTCTTAATCTTAATTTTTTATGCATAGCTTCCTTGAAATTTTCTGAATATATAAGCATATCATCTGCAAATACTATCATAAGTTTTATTTCTTCTTTTCTAAACCATAATCATTTCAATTTTTTTCTTGCCTTTCTGCACTGGCTAGGGCCTAGAGTACAAGAAGTGGTGAGCGGGTTATCCTTATCTTGTTCCTGAACTCAAGGGGACCACTTTCAACAATTCAACATTAAATATGATACCAGCTACAGGTTTTTGGTATACCATTTATCATATGTTTCCTTATATTCCTATTGTACTAAAGTTTTAAAAATCTTCAATGTGTGTTAAATTTTACTGAATTCTTTTTCCTTGTCTCTTAAGATGATCATAAGCTTTTTCCTTTTATCTCTTAATATGTTAAATTACATTGTTTGGTTTTCTAATAATGAACCAACCAGGCATACCTAGAATAAACCCAATTTGGTCCTGACCTACTATAATTGTTATATATTGCTACATTCAATTTGCTAATATTTTGTTTAGGACTTTTGTATCTGTCCATTTAGAGATATTAGCCTGTTATTTTCTTTCTTATAATGTCCTTGTCATATTTTGGTATCTGGGATTTGCTAGCCTCAAAAGACTAGCTCAAGAGTTCTTCTTTTCTTCTATCCTGCTTTGGTTTTCTCCATTTACAAACAAGGAGACTGAGGTCAAAGGTATTTAAATAGATTATTTTTCATATCTGCATTATATCCAATTATTTGCTTATTACCATCATTTTTTGAACCAATCTCCTTATAGATCCTTGTTTCTGACATTTCACTGTTATAAACCTACTGAGAAGAGCATTGTCATTCACATACAGATTTCTACATGTGACCAATTATTTCCCAAGGATACATTTCTGGAAGTAGAGTTGCTTAATGAAGGACTATATTCCACAGGAACTGGAGGGGGAGGTGACCAATGGCATAACCTACTTTGGTAGCACTGGCTCACGTTGAGGGTCCTTACTCATTTTTTAATGTGCCTCTAATACTGTACTCTTAAACTCTGAGCTAGTAGAGACTTTAGTATGTTATATTTGAACGAATCAGCTTTAAGAAACACCAAACTAAAATTTTCAAATTATTTGGGTTTTCTTAACTTTTTAAAAATATATTTCATTGATTATGCTATTACAGTTGTCCCATTTCCCCCCCCTTTCTTTCCCTCCACCCCCACACCCCCCCATTCCCCACCCTTTAGTTTTTGTCCATAGGTCATACACATAAGTTCTTTGTCTTCTACATTTCCTATACTATTCTCAACCTCCCCGTCTGTTTTCTACCTACCATTTATGCTACCTATTCTCGCACCTTTTCCCCCTCTCTCCCCTTTCCATTCCCCTATTGATATCCCTCCATGCCTTATATAAATCCCTTTAACATTTCATAGAATAAAGGCTGGGTGAT
>PVJI01033945.1:0-10841 GCA_004026765.1 Micronycteris hirsuta | reverse complement strand
AGAGAGCAGCCCTGCCACTTTTCACCTCTGATTGTTATCTGTGTACTTTTGGGGGCTCTGGTGCTCTGGGCTGTGGATCCCAGCTTAGAGTTTAGACCCCACACTTCTCAGGGGGATCCAATCATTTCCTTAATTATCCCTCCAGCACTGTTGCCTGTGGGTGCACAGCCAGCCCTCTGGAGTCTCCACTGTACTCCTTACCAATTGGGTTGTTGCTAAACCCAGTTGTTGCTAAAGATGATTTTTCTATCTGTCCAGGGTTATAAGGCTTCTCTCTTGCTATTGTTCAGTTGTTTTTTCTGTGTGATTTCTTCACAATTTAGTTGTAATTCCAGATTGTTCCTGGGAGGAGGTTAGTATGGCTTCTGTTCACTCCTCTGCCATCTTGCTGGTCTCTCTTTTTATGAGTCTTAACATCTATGTAAAAAACTTCTGTTTTAAAAATTTGAAAACTTAAAGTAAAAAATATTTTGTTATAGAAATGAATTTACAATATATACATTTTAGGTAAATTTTGGAAGTTTTACACAAGATTACTCTAGGCTAAAATTGGATTGTTAAAACAATGTTATATAGGGGAAAATGACATGATTCTGAAAATAAACTTCAAAAGTCAAACATTTCAATTTTATTCAAATGTAACTGAAACAATGCAAAAAATACATACATTGATAAGCAATAATTTACTACAGTTAAGAAGTTTGTGACATAAACATTTGTAAAGTATTAAGACTTTATAAAGTCTTAAGTCTTGAAGAGAAAGAAAAGTGTATAAATGACCATGTATAAAATTGCAGAGGATTTTGCTATAGAAGATTTAGATTTGGTAAAATATAGGAGCCAAGTGTATCATACCTCATGTCAAAACCAAAGCCAGTTTAAAGAAAAATGTCCCCCTCTAAAAAAACGAAAGATGATGAGTTCTGGCCCTTATTCTTGGACTACATGAAAATTTCCTAAGTTCCCTAGTAGTATTTTTAAATATATTGCAATCCTTTATTTAGATTGAATAGAGTAGATGCTAAGGCTACCTTGTTAATCTCACACCTACTCATGATGTCCCCCTCAGCAAGAATTATATTTTTTGGAAGACAAAATATTGAAGAAAGGATTATGGAATATGATTCCTGCCAATTAATTCTTAGTTCTTTTCTTTCATTTCAGCACCTTCCCTGATAGGTACGGTGAGGAAGGACTGGGCATCCCAAAATAGCATTGCTCTATCATGGCAAGCACCTGCTTTTTCCAATGGAGCCATACTGGACTACGAGATCAAGTACTATGAGAAGGTAGGTCTTATTTGGAGCTTCCTAAAAAGTTACATATACATATATATGAATATATGTATATACTGAGCATGTTATTATTCTGTGTTATCTCACCTTAAAACCTGTTCTTTGGCCTAGCGTCATACCTGCTATGTCTTTGAGTACTCTCTGATTTACTCTCGTGAATATAATTTCTTAATTAATTTGTCTTGTTTTATGTCATATTAAAGCAGAAGATATAAAATGTTTATCTCTGTCACGACTTGCTCTAGGAGTTTTACAATATAATGAAAAGTAGTAACTTCTGCAATTTACAGTTTTGTTGATATAATATTGTTTCTAAATTCACTTGGGAAGAAATGGTGAAATTGAATTACTGCAACCTAAAAAGAGTTTGTATAGGTCATATTCTTTGCCAATAAATTCAAAGTTACAGTCTACCATAACTTACAAAGATGACTTAATGAATAAATAGAAATAGCTGATCATTTAAAATTTTTCTCTACACTTGCATCAGCTGTTTTGTTTATAAGAAGCTAGCAAGATAAATCTGGTTGATAAATCAACTGATAACCTTCCATTGATAATTTCCATTTTTGCCATTTAAAAATGTTCTCAGTTACTACATTTCCAGGAGTTTTATACTTACTTACTTTTATTGTTTTCCAACTCTTTCTTTATGCTTCCTTCATTGTTCCTTATCATTACGACAGTGCTGCTATAGGTATTACAGCAGACCACATGTTCAAATTTATAGTCTCATTGTGCTAATGCTATTCTAGAATATTCATAAAGGGAACGTTAAATTTAAAAGTTAAGTGAAAAAATTATATATAATATTCAATGGTATACTACAATAAGAAAGAACTTCTTGCATTTCTATAACTTACCAGAAGCAAAGAAATATCATAAATAAATTAAGGTCTTCTCTGAAGAAATATAGGAGCAAGAAAAGAAACACGTATTTTTCTATTCTATTGTTTCTGAGCAAGTATAAGTTTGAAAAAAGGAGTAACTCAGAAAACCGGCTGAATCCATTTTGACATTCTAGTAATTTCAGCATTATGTGGTCAATGACAACTGTCGTTATTGTTAATTCACATGGATAAACTCATAGTGCAAGACAGGAGGAATTTACTGAGTTTACATTGGATTATAGATTCTGCACGTTGGCCAGGCCAGCATGTGTTTAGAAGTCTTGCTGTTCTGTCCTTTCAAATGTTACTACCTGTAGCTGTCACAGCAATACACATCTATTCTGCTCTCTAATAGATCTTCATCTATTCACAAATTCTGATTATTTAAAAAGCAATTCACACATACATATAAGCAACTTTTGGAGGATGAAAATATTTCTCTGTGTTTTATAAAGGTTATATTTTCTACACAGCAAATCACTCTTATTTTATAGTCATATCTACATCATATTTGAATATGAAGATAACTTACAATATTTCCAAGTAAGGACGAATTATACAAATTCCATACAAAGGGAACCACATTCATCCAATTGAAATTTTAGAGATCAGTAAGTAAAATCTGAAAGATGGTGATTGACATAATATTCATGTTTTAATTATGGAATTAATAATATTTTAAAGAAGTTTATTTTATAAGAAAATGGCAGTCATGCAATGCTAATGGATTAAACATGGAATTGGAAGTCAAAGATTTCTAATTCATGTTTTGACACTGACTCTTGTTATGTTTATGGCCAAGAAAAAGTCAATTAATTTCCCTCTGTCTCAGACTGTTCACTTACAAAATGGAAATGAAGATATCAACCCTTCTAGTGTGTTGTAAAAGTTAATTATAAACATACTTGAAGATGAAAAGTACACTAAATCAGTATTAAATATTATTTAAGTGAGCATTAGGGAAATGTTAGCATATAATGTAATATAAAATCAGAACACAATAGCATGGGAATTGTGTACAAGCTACATAAAACTTATTATCTTTTTATACATAAATACATAATGTGCTGGCAACCAAAGATGTTAGAATATAAACCTTTCAGAGAGAGCATAAATGATTGACAGCATTAAAACTTTTCCCAACTATGACTTCAAATTCTAACCACACATTTCACATGTCAGCATTTATAATACGGTTTCTCCTTCCAAGAAAATATTTTTATAAAGCTTATAACTAAGGCAAATTACAATAGCACTCTTAGTTATAAATAATTTCCTTCTCTATTAGGAATCTAAATATTGTTCAATAAGAAAAGCAGAGTTTATTCTTGTATTATTATTTATTAATTATTATATTATTTTTCCATATGAACAACTGTAAACCTGCTTTTGCCCCACCCTCTATATGCAAATGATCCCATTTTTGGAGCACAGATATTCTTCCATATTTGTGTATGACTATATGAGTGTAAAGACTTATAAAATTTCTTTAGGAATAGGGTGTACATGATATGCTCTTTAAAGTGTTGCTTATTGGGGTGGGGTGGGATGCAGAATGAAGGTGAGCCAAGGAAGATAGAGGGAGGAAAAGTATAGAGAAATATGAATAGATGGATTAATGGATGGATCCTAAATAGCTTTGGTAGTTGTCTTAGATGGAGTTGCCCAAAAGTAGACCCTGAGACAGCAATTTGTTTACAAGCGATTAAGATAACTCCCAGGAGAACTGCTAAGAGAATGGAGGCAGCAGGACTAGGAAGGAAGATGCCAATCAAATTCAGAGTGACTAAGGGGAGCTCTGCAATCTAAATTACATCTCAGAGTTCATACACGGAAACAAAGAAGTTGAACTTACGTACTCTGATTCCAGTCAATCATTGGCGACAGGACTTAATGGAGATGTACAATATATGTGGTATGGGAGAAACATCACAGGCACTTCCAGTTCTCTGTAGTGGCTTCTATAGCCCAAATTTAGGTCTCCAAAGAAGGTGGCAGTTACAAGGAGAATTAAGTAAAGGTGATCCGACAGTATCTGGTAGCCCTCCAACTATCAGCTAAGGTACCTCAGTGCTCAGAGAACTATGAATCTTAATTCTCTGCTCATTATAATGTTCACATCCTACTCAGTTTTTAATATTGGTGCTTTAGTCTTCAATTTACATTACATAAATCTTTCATTTCCTCTTATTCAAAGTTACAGTGCAGTGCTAACCCATAAGCAATCCGCAATCAATATTTATGCCATTCTCTGAGGAATTTGTGCTGTTTTATTAAGTTCTCATTGTGTTAAGAACCTTATTCTGTAAATCAGAAAATAAGTTAACATGTTTAGAATGTAAATTGTGTATAAATATCTGAGGTCAAACATATTATTGTTACCAGTGACTTTTGCTCAGAGAATACATAATATTAGGAAAAAAGCACTGGCCTGGATGTTCAAAAATTGAGTTTGGTGAAATCTTAACTTTTGTAGTCCTGTTTTCTCATCAATAACATAAAGGTCCAGGAGGATAAACTCTTACAGTTCTAGCTGTTTCCAAAGGCTAATATGTTTCTGTCTATACCATCATATAGATGAGTAAGTTATCACATCTCTCAAATAACTGTATTTTTCATTTATGTCTACTGAAATTAAATACCTAAACATACTTCATCACAGGGAACAGCGTTCTTCACATCATAGTTAAATATAAAAGATAAGACCCTGCTGTCATGTTCTTCTGTGTATGTATGTGTGTGTGTTGAGGGATATAGAGAAAAAAACATATTGCTTTGGTCATAACTAATTAGATATTCTCCACTCAGTTCATTATATCCCCCAATTCTTAGATATTTTTCTTTTTTCATACTCAAAAAGTGTTTCGTTTTTTAAAACTCAAATGAGTATAGTTTGAATATGAATGAGCCTAACTAATAAAAAAAGCCAAATATAAGTTGCCAAAAAAAATTCTACTTTATATTTACATACTAACTATGCTTTTCTCCAAAAGCAGGGCCTACTTGTAATGAGGGTACGATTTTAAAAACTGAAAGCAGTTTAAGTGATACAAACTTTATTTAACAGTTCACGAAAGAGACAGTCTCCTTTTGGAGAACTGCGAAATGGGCAGAAGGAAGGAAGCTTTTATAGGATCAGCAATAAAGAACAAGGGAGAGAAGAACAGAAAATATCTCATTGGCTGGGGCCACATAGTAAACCTTGTTTGGGATGAGAAGGAAGTATAGAGCCCAGAGCTGGCTTGGCTTTTGGGAATTGGCTGACTGGACACACTGTGGTTTGGGTCAGGCAGAGCATTTTTTACAGGGACGTGAGAGTTGTCTAAGTTTGGTTTGCTGACATGGCACTCAGGTAGGCACGTCTCCATCTTAGGCCTAGAAAGTTATTTTAACAGAACTAAGACATCTGCTCTCAACCCTTCAGTCTCGACCTTCAAAATGTTGCAAACCCTATTACAGTTACAAAATATCAAAAATTTGCCCTGGCTGGTGTGGCTCAGTGGATTGTGTGCCCAGCTGTGAATCAAAAGGTTGCTGGTAGGATTCCCAGTCAGGGCACATGCCTGGGTTGCAGGCCAGGATCCCCACAGGGGGCGTGTAAGAGGCAACCACACATTGATGTTTCTGTCCCTCTCTTTCTCCCTCCCTTCCTCTCTCTAAAAATAAGTAAATAAAATCTTTTTTAAAAAATCAAAAATTCCATTGCATATCAAACATAGCCTTCCCTTATTTCTACTCTTCCCTGCTCTTTACCCATTTCGTTCACATTCTGAATTTTTGCTCTCCTTTCTTTTCCCCTGCCCACGGCACTCTTTCTCTTGCTTCTTTGTTCTTTTTTTCTATTTATATTTCTCAAAACAGCCTTAATTAGAGTCATTTATTTGTGCATCTTGCTCCACTATTTTATGAGCCCTGAAGAATGGAGATCATTTTTTGTTGCCTTTGTCACCCAACCTGCAAACATTGCCTAACACAGTTGTTTGCTTTCAAGAGAAATTAGTAAAGTTCCTCTATTTGTTAAGAACTCAATCGCAGGAAATTGACAAAAGTCACCAGCCACTGTGAAGTTACCCCTAGAAATTTGAAGAAAAACAAAGAAAGAAAACCTCTAGGACTTCCTATTTCTACCTGTTCATAAGGACACTACAGAGCTATCCATCAGCTGAGAGAATGTTCTGTTGCTAACTAGAATGTAAGCTCATGAGAGCAGGGATTTCTTTTGTCCACTTTTAAGTCCCCAAGTGCTCTGAAAGACTCATATCCAATAATTCATTGACAATAGTTGGCCAATTATACATCAGGTAATTTTTAAAGTAGTTCACATTAATTCAATCCTAATAACCCTTTGAAATAAATGCTACTACTCTTCCATTTTATAGATGAGCAAAGTAAGGAAACTGAGTAACTTTGCCAAAATCACACAGCCAGTCAGTGTTTGTTAACACTGGCCTTGCTACTTACATGGCAGTTGGACTTCTCCGAAAAGTCAGTGCTTTCTGCTGATGCTGATTTTTAGATTCCCTGAGGCCAAACACTTCATTAGTCTCTAATGCCCACTTTGCATCTGTAAAATGTCAGCAATAAAACATACCTGTCTCACCAGGGTGTTGTACGCTCCACTAATTACCAACTGGTAGCTCATTTTGAAACATGAATCCCTCATAACACTTCATTATTATATCCAGTAGTTAAAGACACTGACTGGTAAAGTCTTTTCCTTAAAGTTCTCTTGTTAATTCTCATCACGGTCAGCAATTTTTAGATTTTGTTCAGAAAAACTCATGACAAAGGAAGCGTTCTTATGTCCAGATGGCCAATAATTATCTATATAAAATACTGAATTAATGTAATCTGCTCTTGTTTCTCCTAGTTCACTGATTATAGAATAAGATATCTATAGAATAAGGTTCACTGATTATAGAGTAAGGTAGTCTAAGGTATCTGTAGAATAAGGTATCTATTATATAAAAATTTCATGTTGTAAGAACAGTGTGTTGTTAAAAAAGGTGAGGAGATTCATGGTAAGCTTGTCATCATGGGAAATATTCTCATCACTCAGGGATGATTTGAAGTAGTTTCTTGTGAGGAAGGTTGAATTCATGATGTCCTTTATGAAAGGCACATACTTGTCAATATCAAGCATTGCACAGTAAGTCTCTGTCTTCCTTCACTCCTGTGATATTCTACTTTTTCAAGATAGTTTTTTACCAGATAATAATTCAATGATGTCACTCATTTTTCTAAAGATATATATAATCAGTAAATCTGCATGTTTATTTAATTAAAATATATGACACAGTTATTGTAAAAATAATCAATTGAAGAACAAAAAAACATCTTTGCTTATAAAATGGTCAATACAAAGTCCTCATTTCTTTTGTTGTGCAGCTGTACCTCATTATCCGAGGGGGACTGGTTTCAGGAACCCCCTCAGATATGAACCAAAACCCTTGGATGCTTAAATCTCTTCTATAAAATGGTGTAATATTTGTATATATCCTATGTACAACCTCCTTTATACTTTAAATCATTTCTAGATTACTTATAATGCCTAATACAGTGTAAGTGCATTAGAAATAGCTGTTATACTGTATTGCTTAGGGAATAATGACAAGAAAAATTCTGTAAACTTTTAGGACAGATACAACACTCATAGGCCTAGAGACATGCAAGCAACATCTAACTTTTTTCCAAATATTTTTGATCTATGGTTGTTTGAATCTGAGGATGCAGAACCCACAGATGCAGAGGGCCAGCTGTATTTCCCTCACTTAGGTTTTGCCCAATGAAGAATTTTCTCTTCATTTCCCAGGAATGCTACTGTTACTTCCATCTACTATTTAGATACAGAAACATATCTCTTTCATTCATTCCTTGCATTTTCCTTCCCCCATTACCATCTAACTTGAATATTTTGTAACCTAAAGGTAAACCTGCATGTAAACCTAAATGTGCTTATTATAGAGGAACTAAGAGAAGCATGATTGAGGAAAGGGCACGTGGACCACCTGGATCACATGAAGATCTTTTTGAAATGCAGATTATGATTCAGTTGATTGCGTGTGGGTTAAGTGGAGGATGGGATGGGATTTACATTTGGAACAAGCGCGAGGAATGCCAGCGCTGCTCCAAAGACTGGGCTTTGAATTGTAGGTCTCTAAAAGCCCTGCTTCTTCATTACCTCACTTTGTCAAGTGTGAATAGAGGAAAAATAACTACAACTGTCTAAACATACTCATGAACTTAAATACTGCACTGTCTTTATAAGTAGCATCTATACATATTTCATCTTGTATGATATTAGAACTGAAAATATTAATCTGAATCAAAATGCAGTAAATAAAAGAACAAGTCAGTTTCAGATACAATGGAGTGCTTCTAATGGAATCAGCAAATTCCTGAGCTGTTAAATAAAATTTTGAGTTTTTTTTACTTCTCTTAATTCTTATTTGTTGCAATATCCAAAACAGAGAAATTAGATATGAGCATTTGGTACTAGTTAAAACAAAATTACCTGATAGAAAATATAGAGCAAAGGAATTTCCTGATACACTCTGTATGGAGATCTCATAGGCAATTTCCACGTTGCACAGCAAACACCGCTAGGTAGAAGCTTGTCTGGTTTGTGCACCAGGCAGTCTTCATGGTGTAACAGTGGGGAATTGTCACCCACCCCACTGTTCTTTTGACATTGTTTCTCTAAGTGCGGACTGTAACTAACAAGTAGCTTATAGATAAACAGCATGTTTGCTTAAGGATCCTAGGAACTAACTTCAAAAGATACAGACAGCAACCTTCAGGCATCCCAGCTCCGGGAGATTTGCTGACTTTCAACCATGGAGCCTGACTGATATGAAGCCAGGATAAGTAAACCAGGAGGATGCACACTGGACCATCACTTACCTTATCAGAATGGACTGCACTCATCCGCATGTAGAGAACTTTTCAACCCCCTCCCATGATCTCTTTGTCCTGTTCCCCTCTCCCTCCTTATAAAAATCCTCTGCCTGCATTGAGATGTGGAGATGGGCTTTGAGGCCCGAGTCCCCCATCATCCCAGGAGATGGGCTTTGCAACATGAGTTTCCCATCTTCCAGGTGGGTGACACCTGAAAATAAAACACTTTCCTTTCTTTACATAAGCACCTGACTCTAGCTTATCAGTTTTCTTAGCACCAGCAGCCCTACCTGCATCCCATTACAATGGTGCCTGGAGCAGAGATTCTCTGGTAGCAAGCCTGGGGCCAGTGCCAGCACTGCACCAACAACAGCACCTGTGCGGACAGAACATATTCAAGTAGAAAGACAGTCAGAAGATACTTACTTCATGAAAATTACAAGTATAGCGTAAATACTGTGCGTGTCCTATTTTACAGGAGTTATACGTCTTTTGCTTGATTTTAAAAATGGATTTGTTAAAATTACAGAAGCTGGATTTAGTATGTCAAAGATTTGCTATATCTAAAATAGGAAAAAAAAAAGTTGGTAGAACCAAGTACCCTACATATACTTCATTCAAAACTTTAGAATATACCTACATTTATAGAATAAAATTAAGATTATAAACATAATGAGTATCAAAGCATATGTTCTGGTTTCCAAGAAAAATAAAACAACACCTTCTACCCCATGCTCAGATGGCCTGGGGTTCTTTTGGTGACATACACTCACCAGAAGTAAAATTTTAGCCCTGAGGTGCTGTGTAAGGCTGCACATTAGTTACATTTTCTCCAGCTATATTTCAATCAGCTATAAATTCCGCATTCTAATTCAATTTCACATCCTAAGGTTATAATCAGTTACTTTCATTTTCCTTGTCATACTTTTCTTAAATTGTTTCTTCATCACTTCCTTGAATTCCATGTTTTTATCTGTTTTTGAAGCAGTGAATAAACTAACTTGTTTTCTTGTCTTGAAATTATATGATTTCAGAAATTTAATATTTTCATTATATCTTGCCTTGCTATGCAAAGCAATAGGAAACAATCAAGTAAGAGTAATCAAGGAATGATAGATCTGATGTTTCTAATGAAAATATGAAATATAAAAGAATTACAGAAAATACATGAAAGCCTCAAGTTGAAAGAATAATTTAATTTCCAATAGTCTGGAAATCTATGTACTCTATAATGAAATTTTTGCATTTCTAAAAAAAAAGAAAAATATAAGGCTATTTTTAAATGATTACTTAAATCAATTTTCACTTTCTCTTAAAAATTATTGTCTGGAGGGAAGAAATAATGCATAGGAACATATGGCTTAGAGTAGAGGTTATAGAATCCATAATATCAAATTATTAGAAGATCACAGCTTTCCTTTAAGTAGTGGGAGGTGGTAAGAGGTAATCAGGAACTATTCTCGGTAAAATATTTGGAATAATGCCCTCCAAGAACCAGTGTAGTCAGGGAGTGTGCAACATTTGTATTTTTCTACTATATTTTCATTCTTTCAGAAAATTTCTTCTGGAGAGTAACAAGGACACAAATTCAAACTTTCTCTAAATTTATGATCTAGTTTGGTGAAAATCAGAGAAACAAAAATCCCACAGACAGGCAGGCACCAATTATTCAAATGTAACAGTGCCATGAATTTAGACTGCATTCAGTAAGTCTTCAAAAATTTATTTCTCCATCAGTGGAAAATGTGAATATAATATT
>PVJI01033944.1:0-10850 GCA_004026765.1 Micronycteris hirsuta | reverse complement strand
AATGTTTTATATATATGGAATCATATAGTATGATTTTGGATTGCCTTTTTTTCCCCACAATGCCCTTGAGACCCATCTGAGTTGTGTGTATACTATAATTTTTTACTATTACTGGTTTATTTTTTATTGTTTTTATTTTTTGCTGAGTAGCATTCCATGGTATGGATGTTCCACAGTTGGTTTAACTATTCACCAGTTGAAGAATATTTGAGTTGTTTCCAGTTTTTGACTATAACAAATAAAGCTGCTATTAACAATCACATAGGTTTTTGTGTGGACATAGTTTTCATTTCATCGAGATAAATGCCTGGGGGTGCAATTGATAGGGTATGTGGTAAGAGTATGTTTATATATTTTTTAAAAACCTGCTAAACTATTTTTCAGAGTGGTTATACTATTTTATGCTTCCACCAGCAATATGTGAGATACACTTTCTCCACAACCTTGCTACCATTTTGTATTGCTTTATTTTTTATTTTAACTGTCCTCATAGATGTGTAGTATATTTCATTATGGTATTAATTTACATTTCCCTAGAGCCTAGTGATGTTGAATATTTTTCATGTGCTTTGTTTGTCCACCATATATATTCTTTGCTGAAATATCTTGTATTTTCTCATTATCTAACTGGAATGTTTGTTGTTATTACTATTGATTTTTGAGAGTTCTAATAAATTCTGGATATGAAGCCTTTGTCAGACTGTGGTTTGCAAATATTTTCTTCAAGTCTGTGGCTGATGTTTTCATACTCTTAACAAATTCTTTCACAGAGAAAAATTATTAAATTTTGATGAAGTCCAATGTATTGATTTAAAAAAAATGGATCACGCTTTTGCTCTCATATTTATGAACTTTTCACATAACTATAAAAACTGATTTTTTTAATGCTGCACTCTGAAAGTTTTATTTATTTATTTTTTAACTTTATTGTTGTTCAAGTACAGTTTTCTGCTTTTTCTCCCTAGCTCTCCCCCTGACTCCAGCAATCCCTACCTCTCTCCCCTGATTTCACCCCCGTTGGTCTTATTCATGTGTCCTTTATAGTTGTTCCTGAACATGCTTCACCCTTTTACCCCCATTATACCGTCTCATCTCCTCTCTGATTACTGTGCATTTTTTCTTAATTTCAATGTCTCTGGTTATATTTTTCTTGCTTGTTTGTTTTGTTGATTAGGTTCCACGTAAATGTTACATCATATGGTATTTTTCTTTCACCTTCTGGCTTATTTCACTTAGCATAAAGCTCTCCAGTTCCATCCATGCTCTTGCAAAGGGTAGGAGATCCTTCTTTCTTTCTGTTGCATAGTATTCCATTGTATAAATGTACCATAGTTTCTTGATCAATTCATTTGCTGATGGGCACTTGGGTTGTTTCCAGCACTTGGCTATTGTGAATTGTGCTGCTATGGACATTGGGGTGCATAGGTTCTTTTGGATTGGAGTTTCAGGGTTCTTAGGATATAATCCTAGCAGTGGCATTGCTGGGTCAAAAGGCAGTTCCATTTTTAGTTTTATGAGGAAATTCCATACTGTTTTCCACAGTGGCTGCACCAGTCTGCATTTCCACCAACAGTGCAGTAGGGTTCCCTTTTCTCCACATCCTCTCTAACACTTGTCTGTTGCTTTGTTCATGATTGCCATTCTGACTGGTGTGAGGCAGTATCTCATTGTGGTTTTAATTTGCATCTCTCTGATGGCTAGTGATGCTGAGCATCCTTTCATATGTCTCTGGACCGTCTATATGTCCTCCTTGGATAAGTTTCTTTTCAAGTCTTTTGTCCACTTTTTAATTGGGTTTTTTGTCATCCTAGAATGGAGTCGTGTGAGTTCTTTATATATTTTGGAGATCAAACCCTTGTTCAAGGTATCATTGGCAAATATGTTTTCCTGTTTAGTTGGTTCTTGTTTCATTTTAATGCTGTTTTCTTTAGCCATACTTAAGCTTTTTAATTTGATGAGGTCCCATTTGTTTATTCTTTCCTTTATGTCCCTTGCTTTAGGGAACATATTGGTGAATATGTTGCTGCGTGGAATGCCTGAGATTTTCCTGCCAATGTTTTCCTTTAGGACTTTTATGGTGTCACGACTTATACTTAAGTCTTTTTTCCACCCTGAATTTATTTTTGTATATGGTATGAGTTGGTACTCGTTTCAATTTCTTGCATGTAGCTGTCCAGATTTCCCAACAGTATTTGTTGAAGAGGCTGTTTTTATTCCATTTTAAGCTTCTTCCCCCTTTGCCAAATATCAATTGCCCATAGAGACTTGGGTTTACTTCTAGGTTCCATTGGTCTATGAGCCTGTTTTTATGCCAGTACCAAGCTGTTTTGATTACAGTGGCCTTGTAATACAGCTTGATATCATGTATTGTGATCCCTCCTGCTTTGTTCTTCTCTCTCAAAAATTGCTGGAGCTATTCAGGGTTGTTTATGGTTCCATATAAATATCTGAAATGTTTTTTCTATATCTGTGAAATACATCATTGGTACTTTGATAGGTATTGCATTGAATCTATGGAGCATTTTGGTTAGTATGACCATTTTGATGATGTTAAATCTTCCAATCCATGAGCACGGTACATGCTTCCATTTGTTTGTGTCTTCCTTAATTTCTTCCCTCCGTGTTGTGTAGTTTTCCGCATACAGGTCTTTTATCTTCTTGTTTAGGTTTATTCCTAGGTACTTTATTTTTCTTGTTGCTATATCAAATGGGATTTTTTTTCCTGCTTTCTATTTCTGATATTTTGTTGGTGGTGTATAGAACAACAAGAAGCTGGGAGACATTTCAGGATTACACACTCCTGATGTGTTCCATCTCCACATGATTCGTTTTTGTTCTGAAATGGATCAAAAGAAATCTGGTTGTAAACAATGCTGCTGCAGGATTTCTTTCTTTCTTTTTTTTTTTTAGGACAAGAAAGAGATCCCTTGATTTTTGAATATTGAGTTTGTATCCTACTATTTTGCCAAATTCACTTAATAGGTTGATTAGTTTGTTAGTGGAGCCTATAGGGTTTTCTATGTACACTGTCATGTCACCTACAAATAATGACAGTTGTACTTCCTCCTTCCTGATTTCAATGTCTCTTGCTACTTTTCCTTGTCTGATTGCTGGGGCTAGAACTTCCAATACTATGTTGAACACAAGTGCTGAAAGCAGACATCCATATCTTGTTCCTGATCTTAGGGAGTAAGCTTTTAGTTTTTTTTCTTTGAATATGATGTTGGCTGTAGCTTTCTCATATATGAACTTTATTATGTTGAGGTATGCTCCCTGTATTCCCACTTAATTGAGCATTTTTTTAAATCACAAATAGGTGCTGCATTTTATCAAATGCTTTTCAACATCTATTGATATAATCATGTGATTTTTGTCTTTCATTTTGTTTATGTGATGTGTTACATTGATTGATTTGTGAACATTGTACCATCTTTGCATCTCTGGGATGAATCCCACTTGAGCATGGTGTATGATCTTTTTAATGTATTGCTAGATCTGGTTTACCAATAGTTCGTTGTGGATTTTAGCATCTATGTTCATCAGTTATATTGGCCTGTAGTTTTCTTTCTTTGTTGTGTCTTTACCAAGTTTTGGAATTAGGATAATACTTGCCCCATAAAAGAGTTTGGGAGTCCTGCCTGTTCTTGAAATTTTTGGAATAATTTGAGAGGGATAGTAGTTAGCTCTTCCCTAAATGTTTGGCAAAATTCACCAGTGAAGCCATCCTGTCCAGGGCTTTTGTGGGCAGGGAGTTTTTTTTAGACTATTAATACAGTTTCAATAATTGCTACCCATCTATTCAGGCTTTCTGATTCTTCTTGATTCAGTTTTGGAAGATTATATATTTCTAGAAATTTATCCATTTTACCTATGTTTTCAAATTTCTAGGCATATAATTTTCTGTAGTAATTTCTTACAATCCTTTGTATTTTTGTGGTGTCAGTTGTAATTTCCTGTCTTTCATTTCTGATTTTATTTATTTGGGTCCTCTGTCCTTTTTTCTTGTTGAGTCTGGTTAAAGGCTTGTCAATTTTGTTTATGTTTTGAAAGAGCTAGCTCCTGAATGTATTGATCCTCTCAATTGCTGTTTTAGTCTCTTTGCCATTTAATTCTGTTCTGATCTTGACTGTTTCCTTTCTACTACTGGCTTTCGCCTTTGTTTGTTGTTGTTCCTCTAGTTCTTGTAGAAGTAAGGTTAGGTTTTTTATGTGAAATTTTTCTTTCTTTTAAAGTAGGTCTGTAAGTCTATGAACTTACCTCTCAGTACTGCCTTCACTGTGTCTTATAGGTTTTGTACTGTGGTGCCTTCATTTTCATTTGTTTCCAGAAACTTTCTAATTTATTAATTGATCTTGTTGTTAACCCACTCCTTTTTTAATAGCATGTTATTCAGTCTCCATGAATTTGAATGCTCTTGAGTATTTTTTCCTTAAAGTTGGTTTCTAATTTCAAGACATTGAGAGGATGCTTGATATGATTTCAAATTTCTTGAATTTGTTGAGGCTTGTTTTGTGACCTACCATGTGACCTACCTTTGAAAATGTTCCATGTGCATCTGTAATTAATGTATATTTAGCTTCTTTGGGGTGAAAGTCTGTATATATCAATTAAGCCCATTTGATCTAGATTGTTGTGCAATGCCACAATATCCTTGTTGAATTTTTGTTTAGAAGATCTATCCATTGTTGACAATAAGGTGTTAAATCCCCTACTGTGAGTTTGCTGCTGTCTATATCTTTCTTGTACTCCTGTATGGTTTCCCTTATATACATGAGTGCTCCTATGTTGGATGCATATATGTTTACAAGGGTTATATCTTCTTGATGGATAGTTCCATTAAATATTATATAGTGTCCTCCTTTGTCTCTTTTTATGGCCTTTGTTTTGAAATCTATTTTGTATGATATGTGTATTGCTACCCTACATTTTTTCAGGTCTAATTCTTGTAATATTTTTTCCATCTGTTCACTTTCAGACTTTGTAGAACTTTTGTGCTGAGGTGGGTCTCTTATAAGCAGCATATGTGAGGGTCATGTTTTCTTATCTATTCAGCTTCCCTACGTCTTTCGATTGGAGCATTTAATCCATTTACATTTAAGGTTACTAATAATAGGTACTTATCCATTACCATTTTTCCTTTTTCACCTGTGTTCCTCTTTCTCTCTCTCTTTTTCTTTGTTTTCCTAAAGCAGTCCTTTTAGTATATCTTTCAGTGCTGGTTTGTTGGAGATGTATTCTTTTAGCCTTCTTTTGTCTGGTAAACTCCTTATTTCATCTTTCATTTTATTTTAAAAATATTATTTATTTATTTATTTTTAGAGAGAGGGAAAGAGGGAGAGACACACACCAATGTGTTGTGGCTTCTCACTTGCCCCTGCCTGGGGACCTGGCCACAACCCAGGTAGGTGCCCTGCTGGGAATTGAACCAGGAACCATTTAGTTTGCAGGCTGGCCCTCAATCCACTGAGCAACAACAGCCAGGGCTCATCTTCCATTTAAATGAGAGTATTGCTGGGTGGGGTAGTCTTGGTTGCAAACTTTCACTTTTTATTACTTGGAATGTTTCTTGCTATTCCCTTCTGGCTTATAGCGTTTCTGTTGAGAAGTCAGCTGCTAAAAAACCCTTTGCTTTCTTGCACAACCAAAAGGAAGATAACAACAGATCTAAAATCAATAAACAGCAAGAAGTGCCAGAAAATCAAACTGCATGGAACTCTGACGACCAAGGAATTAAAGAAACAGTCAAACAGAAAAACAGACCTGTAGGAATCTATGGTGAGGTGGGTCCTGCTGAGAGAAACTGAGGCGAAGTGGCAGACTGTATGGGCAGCGTTGGCTGAATGGGAAACTGAGACTCAGAGCTCATTGTGTACTACGGTGGTTGCCTTGGTGGGAGAACTCCCAGTCTCACATGAGAGTTCATTGGAGAGTGGGCTAGAGCCCAGCAGGAGAGCTTATTTTTCCCTCTCTGGGCCCTCCCCCACAGGCAGTGCCTCAGCAAAGAAAGGAGAGTTGCCCTGGCCTGGTGAATACCTAAGACCCCACCCCCTTACAACTTAACAATTGCACTGAGACAAAGAAATATGGCCCACATGAAAAAACAGAGCAAAGCTTCAGAAAGAGAGCTAACTGATGAGGAGATAGCTCACCTATCTGATGGAGAATTTAAAGCCCTGGTAATCAAAATTTTCACAGAACTGATTGAGCTTGGTCAAAAAATGAAAAAACAAAACAAAACAAAACATAAGATACCCAAAATGAAATAAAGCAAAATGTTCAGGGAACCAACAGTGACAGGAAGGAAACCAGGACTCAAATCAATGATTTGGAACAAAAGGAAGAAATAAACATCCAACCAGACAGAATGAAGAAAGAAGAATTTAAAAAAAAAAAAAGAATTGGGGCTGAGGAATCTCTGGGAAAATTTGAAACATTCCAATATCCAAATTATAGGAGTTACTGAAGGAGAAGAACAACAGCAAGAAACTGAAAATTATTTGAACAAATAATGAAGGAAAACTTCACCAATATGGTGAAGAACATAGACTTCCAGGCAGTCCAGGAAGCCCAGAGGGTCCCAAAGAAGTTGGACCCAAAGAGGAACACACCAAGGCACATCATCATTAAGTTAATCAAAATTAAGGATAAAGAGAGAATCAAAAAAACAGCAAGAGGAAAGGACAGAGTTACCTACAAAGGAGTGCCCATAAGGCTATCAGCTGATTTCTCAAAAGATACCTTACAGGCAAGAAGGGGCTAGAAAGAAGTATTTGAAATCATGAAAGGCAAGGACCTGCATCCAAGATTACTCTCTCCAGCAAAGCTTTCATTTAGAATGGAAGGGCAGATAAAGTGCTTCCCAGATAGGGTCGAGTTAAAGGAGTTCATCATCACCAAGTCCTTACTATATGAAATGTTAAAGGGACTTATACAAGAAAAAGAAGATAAAAATATGAATAGTAAACTGTCAAGAAACTCACAAATTTCAACAAATAAAACTTTCAACTTTCTAAAAGAAAAGACAAACAATGAAAACAAAAACTAAACAAACAACTAGAACAGAAACAGAATCTGAGAAATGGACATCACATGGAGAGATTTCAGTGGGGATGGGGAGGGGAGGAATAAGGGGGGAAAGGTACAGGGAAGAAGAAGCATAATTGGTAGGCATAAAATAGATGGGGAGAGATCAAAAATGGTGTAGGAAACAAAGAACTTATAAGTACAACCCATGGACATGAACTAAGGGAGGGGAATGCTGGAGGGTTAGGGGGTGCAGGGCAAGTTGGAGGGGGATAAATGGGGAGAAATTGGGAAAACTGTAATAGCGTAATCAATAAAATATACTTTTAAAAAAACTGCTAGCTTTGTCGCAGCTCCCTTGTATGTTACTTCGTGTTTTTCCTTTGCTGCCTTTAAGATTCCCTCTCTGTCCTTTAATTTTGCCATTTTAATTATAACGTGTCTTGGAGTGGGCCTGTTTGGGTTCATCTTGACTGGGACCCTCAGTGCTTCCTGGACTTGTATGACTCTTTCTCTCATCAAATTAGGAAAGTTTTCCATCATTACTTTTTCAGACAGGTTTCTGTGCCTTGCTTCTTTTATTCTTCTGTTATTCCTATGATACACATATTGTTATGCTTCATATTGTTCTTCAGCTCCTTAAACCTTCTTCATTATTTTTTAATATTTTTTGTTTTGTTGCTCTGTGTATGAATTTTTTTCCACTTTATTCTCCAGATTGCTGATTCAATTCTTTTCTTCATCTAGCCTGATTGTGATTCCTTTTGCTTTCTTCAGTTCAGAAATTGTATTCTTCATTTACTCCTGTCTCTTAATGATAGCTTCTATGTCATTTTTAATGCTAATGTAGTTCACAGTAAGTTTCTTGTGGTTTCCCTGTAGTTCTTTGTAAATCTCACTGAGATTATTCAGCTTCCTTATAACCACAATTTTGAACTTAATGTCTGATAGTTTACTTGCCACTATTTCATTTAACATTCTATCTGGAGATTCTTCCTTTCCTGTGGATTGGAGTTTTTTCTCTCCCCCCATTCGAAGGGAGATTGTCCTTGCTTATTTCTGCTTCTTAGTTTGATCTGTTTGACTCCCTTTTTTCATTTTGTGACCTTGTATGGTAGGAGATCTGTGGAATTCAGTGGTGCAGTCTCCTTGATCTCCTGAACTTGGTGCTCTTGTGATGCCCCTTATGTCATTTATGTTGATTCTCTGGATGTAATTAGGTTTTTATTGTTGTTGGGATGTTTTTTGGTGGGTCCTTACCTCCAGTTGGCTAACTGAGAGTCACTCCACTCACAACATCTTGTATGCTGCTGTGCAGGTGCTGTCAGAACAAAACCACACAACCCAGGAAATAAACCCACATCAGCCAAAATAACCCCTGAACACAATCACACTATTGATAGCAAATAAGCCAGTATTAATAAGGGTTTAATAAAATTAAGACTGTTATAAAAGGAGGAGTGAATATGAGATGACTAACTGCAAGAAAAATGGGTTTTAGAGGGAGAGGGAGCAGAATAACAAGAGGAGGTATTGGGGCAGACAAAGAGAGAAAGAAAGTAAAATTTACAACATGAATAAAAAGTGGAATGAAGAATGTGGAATGGAGTGAGATAAGGAAAGCATATATTATTAGGTTTAAATGGAAATTTAAAAAACACAGTAAGAGAGATAAAGAAAAATGGAAAAATAAGTAAATAAAAATAGGAACCAAATTTGAGAAAAACATCTACCGCAGTACTATCAAGAACAAATGAGGTAAGATTAATATAAGTAGGGTGAGAATAAGAGGGAAAAATATAGAAAGAAAAGCTTAGAGGTGTCTAGAGGAAAGGGATGTGATTTTGAGATGATAGAGGGAGAAGGAAACTGAGAGTGGGGAATAAAAACCAGGCTAAAACAGGGAAAAATTAAAGTTTGACATGAAAAAAGAAAGGGCAGGAGGAAAGCTGAATGGAGTAAGAGAGGGTAATGGTAAAATTTGATGTTTGAAATATCAAAACAGTGAAGATCTAGAGATAAATTTGAAGACATGCAACAACAACCATCATATCCACAAACAATGAGCAAAGATTGATAAAGGTGTAGAAAGAACATGGTTATTTTAAGAGCAAGAAATAGAATGTGGGATGATCAATGACAAGAAAAATGGTTTTGCGAGGCTGGAATGGGGCAAAATAGTAAGAGTGTGGAATGAAAACGGGTTATAGCAAGAGAGAAAATGAAATTTAAAAGGAAATAAGAAGAGTAAAGTATAAGATAAAACGGGATAAGAGAAGGGAGAAGCAAAATATGATATTTGAAATAAAATATTATGAAAATCTAGTGACAATATGTACAAACTTGAAGGACAAGAAATGAATGTTTAAAAGCTATGCAGGAGAGAAAGTATCACAAATCATGAAGAAGACAGTGCTGGAATTTGTCTTGGTAACGTCTAGTGTTTACCATTGTTTTTTCTTCCTGGATCTGACTCTGGTGATGTCTCATGGTGTTCCCGTCTGGCCTTAGGCAGTCTGTTTGAGGCTACCAGTGATCCACAGTCTGTGGCTGACTCCTTCAATCGTTAATCTAGTCAATCTGTAATCAGCGGTAAGGTTTAAGCACCACAGGGTGGGGCAGAGTAATTCCTATGGGCGAGACTATTTCTTTCCCTCAGGCTCATGGCACTTGGAGAGGAATGTTCTGCCTGAACAAGGTGACTCCTGAAGTATGGGGGATAACTCAGCACTGGGATCCTAGTAGCTGCTCCCTAATTTCTCTCCCCAAAGCCACCATCCCCAGTCTCTCCTCAAGCATCTCTAATCCACTCTGATCCTCATTTGTTAGCGCCCAGGGTAAGTGGCTGCAAATGAAATTCTATGCATTGGCCCTTCAAAAGACTGTCTGTGACTCTAGCCATTTGTCCCTAGCAGAGAGAAAGCCCATTGCTTTTCTCAGCTGGATGTTTTCTGGATTCTTTTCTTGCTCTTGTACTGTAGGCTGGGGAACACAGCTTGGGGTTTAGACCCCACATTTTTCAAGGGGAACCCCTGGCCACTGAAATATTCCACTGGCACTTTATCTACCACTTGTGGGTGCCCAGCCAGCTTTCTTGTGTCTCCTCTGCACTCTGTACCAGACACATTGTGATGAAGTGGTTTCTTCTGTCTGTGGTTATAAGGCTTCTATCTTGCTATTGTTCAGTTGTTTATTCTGGATGATTTCTCTACAATATAGTTGTAATTCCAGATTGGTCCTAGGAGGATGTTAGAATAGCTTCCACTCACTCTTCCACAATCTTCTCTCTCTTCAAGAGCATACTTTTAATGACTGCATGATGCTCCTTTGTCTGAATATACAATGTTTCACTTAGCATTATGGTAGTCATGACAGGTTCTTTACAACATTTCTTCTTCCTGAGCACTTGGGAAATTTGTGGTTTCAGATTTCCCTTGCAGTTTGATTGGGACCAACAGTTTAAGTCATGGACAGTGGGATATGGGCACAAGTGAGAGAGGAAGCCACTTCTGTGCTTGGCACAGTACTTATCTTTTCCCACATCCATGATGGCCTAGGGCAGGTAGAAACAACAGGGACCTGGGAGTCAGTGCTTGAGGGAGAGTTGCCTGGAGATGCCCAACCTACATCAGATTTTGAGTGAGAAATAAACCTTTGTTGTGTTGAGCCACTGAAATTTCAACATTTACTTGTTTCTGCTGCATAGCTTAGCATATACTATTACATACATCATCACATTTGTTGCATAGCTGAGATTGTTTTAAATTTCTTATTTTAAAGATAAAGCTTCAGTGAACATATTAAAGCATATATCTTTGTTTGTACTT
>PVJI01033943.1:0-10848 GCA_004026765.1 Micronycteris hirsuta | reverse complement strand
TGCCACAGACTTGTGAAGAGATGTGGCCTTGCTACGCGCACCAAAACTACCAGTAGGACTGCACAAAAAATGCCTGTAGAATACGAATCCAAGATTGTGTCTTTTCACAATTTGTACTGGATGCAAGAAAGAAAAATGGATTTGAAATAAGCCAGATTGGGAACATGGATGAAGTCCTGTTAACTTTGGATGTTCCATCTAACAAGACTGTTGATGTGAAAGGTGAGAAAACCATAACCGTGAAAACCTCAGGGCATGATAAAACCCATGACACGGTTGTGTTGTCCTGCTGTGCAGATGCACCAAACTGCCACCAATGCTGATTTTCAAGAGAAAAATCGTACCAAAAGAGACAATCCCAAGAGGAGTTATTGTTCATGTTCATGACAGAGGATGGATGGACAAAAATGGCATGAAGATATGGATAGAAAAAGTGTGGTCTAACGTCCTGGAGGGTTTCTGAAAAAACCTGCTCTATTAGTGCTTGACCAGTTTAGGGCACATACCACTGAAGCCACAAAAAAGAGATTTGAAGACAAGAAAACCCACCTAGCCGTAATTCCTGGGGGGCTTACCAGCCAGGTGCAACCTTTGGACGTTTCCATCAACAAGCCATTGGAAGTGTCCATGGGAGAAGAGTGGAACAAATGGATGGCTGCTGGAAATCACGATCTGACACCAACTGGCCGAATGAAGAGGCCCACCATCACCCAAGTGTGTGAGTGGGTGAGAACCTCATGGCAGTCAGTTAAGGATGAAACCGTTGTGAGATCCTTCAAAAAATGTGGCATCCGCAATGCCTTAGACGGCTCTGAAGATGACATCCTCTATGAGCAGAGCGAAGACAGTGATACTAGTGATTCTGAGGAGCTGAGCTGCATAAACGTGGACAGTGGTGAGGAGGAGTTCTTGGGGTTCCCTGGTGATTAGAGGGGTTTCCGTACTTAAAGCTTAAAGTCAGTGATAATGGTTGTTAATGCTGCTGTTGAGTTCTGTTCACACTTACATTGGTGAAATATTTACCACATTTTTTGCTTCAAAATTTTTTTTCCTATTTTCCTCCTCTAAAACCTAGGTGCATCTTATAGTCCAAAAAATATGGTACTTACTCTGATCATTCATTTTCCTAGCTCCTTTCACAACTGTGCAAGTCTAATTCTGATAATGAATCCTCTATCCCATATCACCGCTGGTACTCGGTTACCCTGACGGCTGGAGCACGTCTCCCTCTCAACACACACACACACACACATTCATTTCTTCACAGTCATGGTTTTATTTGGCAGAATTTTGCCTTTTTAAAAACGCACACACAAAGCATAACCATGTAAATGATCTTAACTTAGGAAATACCTCAGGTAATAATAATTGAGTACACTAAGTGTATGCATTAGAGCTCCAGATACTTTCCAGAACCAGTCACAACTGAAAGTGCCGCTGGAGCCCACCAGGGCAGCCTCTCGTCCTTTCTCTTCTGTTTTACTGTCCCTATTCCCATAATTCAAGGAACACTTACTGAATACAGATTTTGTTCCAGACATTATTAAAACGTGGCCTCAAGAACTTCACAACGGAGAGGAAATCATATAATGGGAAAATGAGCTTACAAAGGAGCATGTGCGAGGTGCTGTGGATTCACTAACACGGGACTGACTAAATGCATAAGTGAGTGTTTCAAAGCAGCTGTTATAGAGGCCTAAGGCTGCTGAATTGGACCTTACTGTAAATGCCTAAAGCAAATTTGTGTGAGATTTACCGTTTGTGTTATGTCTATTAATTTTCCTGATATAAGTAAAAGCTATTCTTGGTAAGATTCAGAAAATAAGCAATTTACATGAAATAAAAGTCTGCCCATACTTCAAGAGCACAAATATCTACTTCATAGTTATTAGTGATGCTTATTTTGTTTTAATGGTCTGGTCACTTGTTCATTTTTACTGATAGATTTATCATCAATTTTCCTGACAGCTTTAAGAACTCAATACTATGGCCCCTATAAAATTGGTATAAGCTCTTCCTCTATAACATATGTTGCATTTTCTTTCAAGTGCGTCAGTGTTTTGGTTGTGATATTTCAGTCTGGATAACTGCAGAAAACAGATGGTGTACTCAAAGGGTTTAATTTTTAAAAGTTTACAAAGCAATGACCGCGGTTAAAGGACCAAAGAAGGGATAATGAAACACCCAAGGATTAGCCACAGCAGGGAACTGGTACCTTTTCTAGTCTGGAGCAGCAACAGCGGAAACAATGTTACAGAGTCTAATGTGAGCTGGAACCATGGAAGGTGGTCCTTCTGGCCTCCTGCTGGTGCCACCCATAGACTGATGTCACTGAGAAGCTAGAACACAGTGGGAGCCCCGTGTTCTAATTAATAGAGTCCTGTCTTCAGTAACATAAAGTAAAGAAGAGCAAAAATGAGCCACAAAATTCTTGATTCATAGAAGTTTCCATTTTTCATACTTTCAACTAACACTGTTTTTAGCTTCCAATTTTATTTTTAAAATACTTTCTTCACCTAGAGATGACATAAATGTATTGCCTTTCTTTAAAAATTTGACTCTTGATTTTCCTTCTCTCAAAACAGTTGTCTCCCAGTTATAAACGTTACCAAATTAAAGCTATATTTTAGATCTCTTACAAGTCAGAGTCAGAAATAAGCACGGTGCCTGGCAAGTGATGGGTTGTTGTGGTCTTTGGACCAAATCATCACTTTATGTTGACTAAATTTTCATATTCTGCTATTTTACACCTGGATGCTCTGGAAAGAAGCAACGGGTAATAAATTTTCTCTGTCTTTTGTGTTCTAGGAAATGGCTTAATAACAACAAAGAACTCCCCTTCCTCCTATGACTCAGAGAAGACACTCTGATGTCCCCTTTTCTCAAATATGGCTGCACCAAACAAAGACACTGGCAATTTCTTCTTTGCCTTATATGATTATTAGTTGAATTGTTTGTACCCACCAAACAATTCAGATAAAATACTTGCTAACTTGACCAACCTTCAGTTAAGTTTTTCTTCTCCCCCATCTCTTTAACTTTGACTTATCCCTGAGCAAGATAAATCAAATGATGTTTTAAGAAATTGTAGTGTTTGAGATGATTGAAATATATTATAGAATATAATCAATTCAGAACAGTATATTGTAGGCAGTAACCACTGTTAAAAGTTGGAAATGTCAAAGGTCAGTATAGCTGAGCTAGTCAGGAAAAGATTCATTTGTAGAAAGGTGAGGTGCTCCTTAAAGAAAAAACAGTGAGGATGCAATGGCATAAAAAGAGTGGTCGATATTTCAGCAAAGTTTTATGAACACAGGGATCTGATGCAGAGTGTGTATGCTGGGGAGGAAAGAAAAATCAGTCTTAACTAATCTTTGCATTTTCCCACTCAGCACTATTTCAGCACGCAGTGGAATCCACACTTGTGTGTAGCTTATGACATGCCACAGGAATCACATCTCTTTTACTCACTATATTCCTAGTTTATAGATCTAAATGCCATGGAGAGCGCAACCATTGCACACATTTTCTCCAAAGCAGGATTCAGATGACCGATGGCTCTGTTTTCATGGTGACATCAAGTACTTCAGTTACCATGAGCAGCAGTTCTTGCTCCAGCACCGATTTGACACCAGACAATTTCAGTCATCACCACGGAAAGGCCTCAACAATTTTATTAAGTCCACACGCTGAACTGAACATACTGTGTCTGAGGTGGACCGGCTGTTATTCTGAGGATGGAGCACATTCGTCAGAGTTTATTTTCTGCTCGTGACAGGACAGGTCTGCAGTGATGGTCCAACTGACTCAGACCTTATGGTTAATTTCTCACATTATAATGTGATTTCTACCTTGGTAATCCAACAGATGGTTTCTGCCTTCCTGTCTTGGATATTAGGAGAAAGTGGATCATATTCAGAGCTTGGTAAAGCCGCTGTGGAAATTCTAACAGATCATGAGCATCTTCACATGTGTTAACAGAAATGAGGTGTTTCTGCCCCTCCCCCCCCTCCCCGCCGCCAACGTACCAAGTTTAGTGGCTGTGGCCCCACGTCCCTGGCTCAGCCTCATGCTGATGAGCAGGGACTGTGGAGACAGATATTTCTGGACACATGCAGCAGTTTTATTGACCTTCCTTCCAGTGTTGTTTACTACACTTTGCTAGGTCTCATGATGAAAAGTGTTCCATTTTCTTCTAAAGCAAAAGTAATTTTTTCCCTGTCCACGTTACCAACCAGTGTGCTGGCTGAACTTTCACATATGAGGTGCTCCATGTGAAGAACTGAAGTTTTGAAAATAGATGTACTTTAAGAACGTGCAATTTTAATTGAGTAAAAAATTCACATGTTAGCCTGATTATATGTTATTTGGAAAACTCTACTAAAAATTACATTTTAACTGCCAATAAACATATTTCAATATTGTCAAACTTTCCTGACATAAGATGAGAGATGACCACATAACTTTTTATCATTCCTCATATTTCAGAGTCACTCTGTGCAGGAAGGCCCTTAAAGTTACATTATACGACCTGCCTTATGTTATTATTTGTTGGAACCCTTTGAACGCCTAAACATTATTAAAACAGAAAGAAAAAGATACCAGTTTCAGTATGTTACATATGAGTTTACAGAACATGTTTTCAGAAATAATTTGACTTTTTATTATAATTTATTTCTAAATATTTTAAAGAAACATGTCTCCAATTTATCATATAAATCCAGTGTGAAAATAGGTTTGGTATTAATATATATAACAAGCAGGCATTTAATCAAAAAATATAATTCTCAAATATGGGATTGTATTGAGTGATATCACATAAATTATAATTCTATATCATCTACATCCAAATAATCTTCAAAGTTCAAGCATTTATGATAAGACTATGACTCTCTAAAATAAAATTTATAATTTTGTATTACTAGAATTGAGTAACCTTGGATAGAAGTTTAATTATTATCTGGAGGCCTGTGGGTTAATGTGCATAGTTTTATTTTCAAAATGGAGAGTGGGTACCATAACCAGTTCCTGTAGAAATTCTACCTAAAAGTTGATTTTCCTACAGTGCTTTTCACTAGAGCGTGGAGACCACACTGCTGAACAGATGACCTAACTGAGTTTACATCCAGAACTGTCTTAAAGTGTCTGGCATGACATTCAAGTACCCAACAGTGCCTGACACATAGCCGGTGTTCAACTTGATCTCACTGTCTTCTTGTACATAACAGGTTACACGTCTTAAGTTCCAATTTCCTTTTTACTGTATGCATATATTAATAACATAAAGATTGATTTATTAAAGGTGGTCAGACCAATTCTCTGGCATAATGGTTCAGCCCATCCTTCCAGGCTCAACTGTATCACTTGCAGAAAAACTCTAAAATAATCTGCAGCCCTTCAGTGATCTGGCTTTCTCCCGCTGCCCTAGTCTTGCGTCTGAACACATTACCCCGCACAGCGTGTGCTGTAGTCGTCCTGCACCTCTGACTTTTCACTTTCTGACCGTGGCTTTGTTCATTCTTCTTTCTAAGATGCCACCCTGAACCTGTTGCCTATAATCCTATTGATCATTTACACCTGGGCCTCTACTACCGCTCCCGCACTCTGACCTAGTCCAATCTCCTCCTCGCTCAAAACTAATCCTTCCCTCCACTGACTGTTCAGATCATTTTTCTATACATAAACCATAGCTATTGCTTTATTCTCTCCTTTATTTTAGTATGTTTATGCTCCTTTCTTTAGGGTAAAATTCATCAGGGTGGGTAGGACCTATTCTGTCTATATTCTTCGCAATGCCTCATCCTACTGTGCTTATAAGAAAGAACTAATAATCATTCAAGGGAGAATGAAAGATGAGAGAAAAAATTGATTATGATATATACACATTTTATAAATACAAATTTATAGTCACATATACATATTTGCTATAGTTTTCTATTTGTTCAAATGTTACTGAGAGTTAAAATGCACTGGCTTATTTTATTTTATTTTTATTGTGATAAGATGCACTTAACCTGGAAACTGGAGTTCTAAGCATTTTTAAGTGCACAGTTCAGTAGTGTTAAATACAGTCACATTTTTCTGCAGCCATTGCCACTGTCCTTCTCCAGAACTTTTTGTCGTTCCAAATTGAAACTCTGTACCCACTAAACATACACACCACTTTATTCTATAACTATATCAAAACATATACTTTATGTAAGGATTCTTAGAACATTCGTGTGTATTTTCATTTCTAATATTATGGATAGTAATATCAGGAGATGCACTCTGAGATGTTTAAGACAGTCTCTGTGGAAATGTGAGTCACGTACAACTTAGAGATTAAGGAAGTAACTGAATCTGTGAGCTGAAGTTTGCAAGAAGCAAACTAGAGTGAGCAAATTATCACAAAGTGAATGCCTGTGTGTGAAACAAAATAATATTGACAGAACTACATACATCTAGAATGCTTCAATAAATTACTCTGTGATTATTGCTTTTATTTATTCATATATTTTGTGAATAGACCTAAGTGCCCAGTACAACTGCATGTGTTGATTTTACAATGTAGGATTTAAATTTCTTGAAAGAGCATCTGTATATTTAGGACTCAAATATATTTATTAAGTGAAGATATGGGCACATGTTTCTAAATAGAGACCTACCGATGTTGTTCATAATTACTCCTCGGTCACAAACAGTATTCTAAAATGTTAGTAATAAAAAGCAATATTTTGTTTTGAGATTTCAAATAATTAATACTACAGTGTAGAGATGATAACATTTAATATCTGAAAATCAGTTTGCACAAACAGAAAGTTATGTAAATAATGTTCTCAAAAATCTTTCCTTGTCAACTGAATTTGAGGTAGGACTGAAAAATGATACATTAGATGTCATGGTCATACATTGTACAACTTCTTACAGGTCAATTTCAAGTGTGAGAAGCAAAGAAGGCACTATGATAAAAATGTTTCAGTAAGTTTTATAAATTGTCTGTATCTAAAACTGTGATTATAAAAACTTATGAACTCATTTCCATTCCCATATGAAAAGTTCCCTCTAAGGAACACACGGAACTTGAACTCTACTTGGAGATGTCAGAGATGTTCGACAAGAACGGCGAATAATGAGCCATGTTTCAAACAAAGGACCTATTCTGGGAAAAGTATACATGGCAAATAATGAGAACTATATGCAGGGTCAAGAAATGGAAATACACAGCCAGGGAAGTGAAAAAAATAGCCAGGGTATTATACTTGTTCCTGAGTAGTGGAACATCATCACAATGAAGTGTTACCTTTTTAGATGCTTTTCTCTACCAAAAAATTGAGAATATATTGAAAGATTCAACTATGTTTTCATTGCAGTATCCCTCATGGCTATCACCATGTTCAGAACATTGTGTGTAATCAATAAATGTTTTTACCATAATGAAGGCAGAAAGACCTCTAAGCACAGAAAAGATAAATATGTACCTGGAATTTACCTCTTCAAACCTGATGTCAGGAACACTGTGAAGAAATCCATGACAGCTCTCGGGGCAGGGTTGGGGGTGGGTGGATCGAGTCGAGGAGAAAAAAGGCCCGTGAACTGGACAAC
Organism: Micronycteris hirsuta; assembly: GCA_004026765.1. NCBI lineage: Eukaryota > Metazoa > Chordata > Mammalia > Chiroptera > Phyllostomidae > Micronycteris > Micronycteris hirsuta. Next base: position 3,264 of record PVJI01033943.1, on the reverse strand, counting down.
AGTGAGGTGATGTCAGGGAGCGAGGCGTGAGTGGAGGTGTAAGGGGGCATAAGGGGGATAAATGGTAATGCAAAAAATACTATAAAGATGTTCTTATAGTAAAAAGTAAAGAAAATAAAATAAAATAAAAAACAAGCAGGTGAAATGAATTTTAATAATGTTTTACTTTACCCAATATATTAAACCCATTATCATTTTAAAAAAAACTAAAGCCATGAAAAACATTGAGGACAGTTCAGCAATGTAAAGAAATGAAAGTGTAAGAAAAGATTAAAATTACAATAATATGTATCGTATTTTCAACAGTTAAATATGTGAAATAACATTTCACTTTTTCAAATTCTTCCACTCCCTAAATTATATTGTAATAATGATATTAATAATATTACCTAATATTTACAGACTGAGTACCGTCTTGCCTTTACTGTTCTCAGACTTTCTTTGTACGAACTCACTTGTCACATTTGTTATGCAGATACTACTATTATACCCATTTTACAGATGTAAGGATTATAATGTAGATGGGTTAAGAAGTTTGCCTTGTAGACATTGTTTTGTGGAGACAACTTTTGAACCCAAGCACTTTGCTCCAGAGCCAATACTTCTAATCATAACCACATCCTGTCCCCTATAGTGTTAAAAATGACATTTGATGGGAGTGAAAAGTTGTAAGCCTGGGAACTGCCAGAAGAATTCCGACCAAGGATTAATTTGACATCCCCTGATTTGGTAAATCCTGCAGTCCCTGGCAGGTGGTAATTATTCAGAATGACAAAAGTAATTCAATGAGTATTATATTAAAATACATACATTCATAAATATATACATAAGTATCTTACCTCTTTTCAATATTAACATTGGAAACACCTAATGCACTTAAAGGCTTTGGGATGTAGATGAATGATTAATATGTAAATAGAATTTTCCTACCAAATAAGTGAAAGTGACCAATTCAGTTCATTTTTGGAAGTATGATTAATGTGAAAAAAAGATATATAATGAGGTCTGTCTGAAAAAAGTCCAGCTGCTGTTAATATAATGAGTAAGCTTGTGCAACATCGAGGTAACCTGGCAGCCAAAGAAGGTGGACTAGAATGTGAGTGTGTGAACAATGATGACTTCACTGTACTAGTCAGTGGGGGTGGTAATGCCGTTGAGTGAGCATGTGTACTGTGTGGCCTTCTCATTCAAAATGCCTGAGCGAGTACAGCAATGAGTCTGCATCAAATTTTGTGTTAAGTTTGAACATTCCTCACAGAAATGATTTGGATAATTGAGAAGGCTGCAATTCTGGGCAAGTGGTGATTTGCAGCTTCATCATGACAACTCCCACTCATGTATCATTTTTCCTGCAGTTTTTGGTGAAACATTAAATCATCCAGGTGACTCAACAGCCCATATTGGGCACCCTGTGACTTCTGGCTTTTCCCCAAACTAAAATCAACTTTGAAAGGGAAGAGATTTCAGACCATCAAAGAGATTCACAAAAATATGATGGGGCAGTTGATGGCGATTGGGAGAACTGTGTGAGGTCCTAAGGTGCCCACTTTGAAGGGGACTGAGGTGTCATTGTCCCACATACAATGTTTCTTGTATCTTCTTCAAAAAAATATCTTTATTTTTCATGTTACATGGCTGCATACCTTCTGGAATTTTATGTGCACATAAATCTATATGGATGTATAAACACACATCCATATGCATATATATTATACCCAACTAAGAAAAAATGTTATGTATTATTTTGTTAGGTTTACAGATTAGAAAATTATACTTATATAGAATGTTTTGCCCAAATTCACACAGCTTGTTGGAGATTATATGCCAAAGAAACCCAGGTCTTCCCAGCTGAGCTCTCAGATTGTATGGAACAAAGGAAAGCCATTCTTGAACTTTGCTAAATGTCTGAATCCCCCTACCCTCAAATTAGTAAGCATAATAAAATGGTAGTTTTTATTTATTTTAGTTTTTATTTTATTTTATTTTATTGCATTATAAAGGAAGTCCTACTTTTTGCAACAACATAGATGAACCTGGAGATTATTATGCTAAGTGAAATAAGCCAGTCAGTGAAAGACAAATACCATATAGTCTCATCTGTAAGAGGAATCCAATGAACAAAATAAACTGATGAACAAAATGGAAAATGGTAGTTTTTAATTTCAGGGTCATTTGTTACGCAGCAACAGAAATTAGAAAACATACAAAGAAAATAAAAGTTACTACTTGCTCACATTTTAATAACTATAGAATTATAGATTTTTGGCATATTAAGTACCAGAATTTGATATTAGTCATATGAAGTTTTAACATGATGTTTACCTTTTATTAATATATTTTATTGATTATGATATTATAATTTTCTTATTTTCATTTTTTTCTCCCCTTTATTTCCTCTGCCCTGCAACCCCCCACCCACTTGCATTCCCGCCACCAGTAGTTCATGTCCAGGGGTCATACATATAAGTTCTTTGGCTTGTAAATACATTTTCCTTTATTTCATTTTGCATAGCCTTCATTTCTTCCTCTATTTTGTAACAATACTCAACCATTTCTGTGAGCATCCTGATTACCGGTGTTTTGAACTCTGTGTCTAATAGGATGGTTGTCTCTTCCTCTCTTAGTTCTGTTTTTGGAGCTTTGATCTGTTCTTTCATTTGAGCCATATTTCTTTGTCTCTGTGTGCCTATTATATAGTAAGGGGTGAAGCCTTATGTATCCGCCAGGGCAGGGCAACCCTGTGTTGTGATGCTCTATGTGGCGGAGGGGTTTAACAGGGAACAATGCCCATTGCTGGGCTCTCAGTTGGCTTTCAGTCACTTCCCCTGCTACCCACAAGCAAATTGGGCCCTTCTGGTGCTGATTCCCAGATGGGTGGGTTTGTGTACATTCTAGGACTCTGTGGGTCTCTGCAATGAACCCTCCTGTGAGGCTGGGAGTTTCTCGAACTATAGCAACACCCACAAGTTTTTCCAGTCAGAGGTTTTGAGGCTTTATTTCCCCACACTGAAACCCTGGATTGTGCAGTCTGTCTTGCTCCCCACTTATTCCTCCTGGTTTATCTGCACACAAATGTGGAACTGCCTGGTCCTCCAGCTAGTGCCAGCTGCCACCTCGCCTGCCTGGTCCTCCAGCTGCTGCCTTGCCATGCATCTTTTCCACCCTGGCTGCCGGTCTCCATCCCTCCTACTGGTCTCAATGAATGTTTCTTCTGTAACTCATTGGTTGTTGGACCTCCACAGAGTTTGATTTTCTGACAGTTCT
>PVJI01033942.1:0-10850 GCA_004026765.1 Micronycteris hirsuta | reverse complement strand
TATTTAGTATTTTTAAAAATCTGAATTAGGATAAAATATTGTTTTAATAATCCAAAAGAATTACAATTTTTAAAACTTTATCTTAGATTATTAAGCACTTAAAAATGAACAGTAACATTTATTTTTCAAATTACCTAAGGATACAATTTTCTTTGGGGTTAAATGCAGAGATTAGGGTGAATTTTGAGAGATGGGGGAAGCCTAATTGGATTCACAACTCCTAGCGAACTTGTTTTGTGGGGGTGTGCCCACAGAATTCAGGCGCAGGCTGTTACCATGGAGAAAAGCCGAAGTTGGGCCTCACTCTATTACCTTGGAGGCGTGTCCTTGTGATGTCATTAGACAGGGTTTCTGGCTATTGTAGTTTTCGCTTGCGCGGCCATTTTATCTGTAGGCGGGGGCGGAGGCAGCCGTGGAGGCCATGGCGCCGGGGGTTTGCACCCCGTACGGCGCAAGATGGTCGGTGGCCACGGCGCCCAAGGGCAGCAGGGTGATAGCCCTGCTTGCTCCGAAGCGAGGAAGGAAGTTTTTCCCACCGCCGCCCGCCAGGATGAGCTTGTCGAGCGGCTTGTTTTTTCAAGGGCGCGCCAGGGCGTCTCTTGCCCTGCCCCCGGGAGCCTTTTTCCCTTCCTTGCGCTACACGCAGCCTGGTGACACGGCTGAGTTGCTCGCAAAGAGATTTTGTTCACAAAGGGGCTAGTCGCGGTGCAAGCCTCGCGCATGGGCTTTTGTTAACAAGTGGCAAACTTTATACTAAGCATATGCTGAACGATCCCAACCAACGACAAAGTTTTTCTTTGCAAGTCCCGTGTGTCCCAACCTCTTAAGCTACGCGCTTTCTTTGCTTGCTGCCTTTTCTTTATTCCCCATCCCACCCCGACTGCGGGAGAATCGAGCTGAGCTGTGCCTCTCTCGGCAGGCAGGGCCCCGGGCAAATCGTGGAGTGAGATTTTATTGCTACTGACTGATTTAAATGGGAAGTGCTGGCAGATTCGTTAATTTTCCCAGCCAGCACAGCGCAATACCCGCGCGCCCGGGCGTCTCTTGCCGCCACCCCCAGGAGCCCAATCTTCTCCCTTGCCCTGCATCGAATGCGGCCTGGGCGATGGCGAGGGGTTCCGCCCTCGCTCCTGTCGGGCCGGTTGGCGCGACCAAGTTGCGCGCTCAGGGCTTTTGTTAGCAAGTGGCAAACTTTATATAATTAGCGGTACACAATCCGCTCCTCCGGATTTGTACGGATTCGTTCTTTAAATTATTGTGGCCAAAAATGTTTTTCGTACCAGTTCTTACTTTCTGCCCCATCCTGGAACAACCTCAGAGGGTTGACGAGTCCTTCACCGGACCTGATTTCGCGCGAATTTCAACCTACCTTAGGAAGGGGGGTCTCCGGTCTTTGACTTCCTGGTCCTAAGATGTCCCACATCCGGGCGCCATCTGACACGGGGTAGATCGGACCTGCCGATACCCGTGGGTGACCGTGACCCAATGCGTGTATGAATCTCATACACGGGGAAAGAGAGACCGGGGCCACGTGGCTGATTCCTCCCATCTCAGGAAAAAGCCCAGTGGCTTGTCAAGCCAGGGTTTTTATCAGGGGCATTAGCAATTTACATTGGATTGATTATTCATGGGATTAAGCAGAACAGGTAGGATTACTCATAGCAGGGCACAGCAAGCCAGAATTTTTTAAGATACATCTTTGCCAAATTCCTATTAGAGAGTTTCCATTCCACAGACATGATCCACACTTGCTCACACGGGAATCACACGGAGCTGTGCTCAAAACGTGTAAATTTTCAGGACTGCGTATTTACACACGTGTGGAAATCACTGCCACACAAAGGAAAGAGAGAGACAAAAAAATGGCAATGAATAAGTACCTATCAATAATAACCTTAAACATAAATAGATTAAATGCTCCAATCAAAAGACATAGAATAGTGGAATGGATAAGAAAGCACGACCCACACGTATGCTGCCTACAAGAGACCCACATCAGGACAAAAGACCTACACAGACTGAAAGTGAAGGTCTGGAAACAAGTTTTCCAAGTAAATGGACAGGGAAAAAAAGCTGGGGTAGCAATACTCATATCAGACAAAATAGACTTCAAAAAAAGGGCCATAAAGAGAGATCCTTCATAATACTCAAGGGAAGAATCCACCAAGAAGACATAAATATTGTAAATATATATGCACCCAACACAGGAGCACCCAAATACATAAAGAAAATCTTGGAGGACTTCAAGAAGGACATTGATAGCAACACAATTATAGTAGGGGATTTTGACACCCCACTGACAAAAATTGACAAATCTTCCAAACAGAGTATCAGGATATTGTGGCATTGAACAAGACCCTAGAAGAAATGGACTTAACTGATATATATAGAGCCTTTCACCCAAAAGAGGCTAAATACACATTCTTTTCAAATGCGCATGGAACATTTTCAAAGAGAGACCATGTGATAGCACACAAAAAAAGCCTCAACAAATTCAAGAAAATTGAAATCATACCCAGTATTTTCTCTCACCACAGGGGACTGAAATTAGAAACCAACCCAAAGGAAAAAAACCCAAACACTCAAAATCATGGAGATTGAATAATATGCTATTGAACAATGAATGGGTCAAGAATGATATTAGGGAAGAAATAAAGAAGTTTCTAGAAACAAAGGAAAATGAACTTACAACAACCCAAAACTTATGGGACACAGCGAAAGCAGTCCTGATAGGAGAGTTCATAGCAATACAGGCCTACCTAAAAAAAATAGAAACATTTCAAACAAACAATCTAACCCTATGCCTACAAGAATTCAAGGAATGACAACAAAAACATCCTATAGCAAGTAGAAGGAAGAAAATAACCAAGATCAGAGCAGTATTAAATGACATAGAGACTAAAAGCACAATTCTAAGGATTAATGAATCCAGGAGCTGGTTCTTTGAAAAGATAAACAAAATCCACAAGCCTTGGATAAATTCAAGGTGGATAAAAGACTTAAATATAAGTGGCGACACCATAAAAGGCCTAGAAGAAAACATCGGTAGGAAAATCTCAGACATTCCACGCAGCAACATTTTCAATGATATGTCCCCTAGAGCAAGGGACATAAAGGAAAGAATAAACAAATAGGACCTTATCAAAATTAAGAGCTTCTGTGGGGCTAAAGAAAACAGTATTAAAAGAAAAAGAGAACCAACAGTGTGGGAAAACATATTTGCCAATGATACCTCGGACAAGTGTTTGATCTCCAAAATATATAAAGAACTCATACGACTCCACTACAAGAAGACAAAAAACCCAATGAAAAAATGGGCAAAAGACTTGAACAGACATTTCTCCAAAGAGGACATACAGAGGGTCCAGAGACATATGAAAAGATGCTCAACATCATTAGCCATCAGAGAGATGCAAATTAAAACCACAATGAGATACCACCTCACACTGGTCAGAATGGCCATCATCAACAAAGCAACAGATAACTGTTGGAGGGGATGTGGAGAAAAGGGAACCCTACTGCACTGTTGGTGGGAATGCAGAATGGTGCAGCCATTGTGGAAAACAGTATGGAATTTCCTCAGAAAACTAAAAATAGAACTGCCTTTTGACTCAGCAATTCCACTAATGGGATTATACCCTAAGAATCCTGAAAAGCCAATTCAAAAGAACCTATGCACCCCAATGTTCATAGCAGCACAATTCACAATAGCCAAGTGCTGGAAACAACCTAAGTGCCCATCAGCAAATGAGTGGATCAAGAAACCATGGTACATTTTTTTTAAGATTTTATGTATTTATTTTTAGAGAGAGGAGAAGGGAGGGAGAAAGAGAGAGAGAAACAGCAATGTATGGTTGCCTCTCACATGGCCCCCACTGGGGACCTGGCCTGCAACCCAGGCATGTGTCCCGACTGGCAATCGAACCGGGACCCCTTGGTTCCCAGCCCGCACTCGATCCACTGAGCTACACCAGCCGGGGAAACCATGGTACATTTATACAATGGAATTCTATGCAGCAGAGACAAAGAAGGAGCTTATACCCTTTGCAACAGCATGGATGAACTGGAGAGCATTATGCTAATTGAAGTAAGCCAGGTGGTGAGGGATAAATACTATATGATTTCACCTTTAACTGGAACATAACCAACAAAAGAAAAAAGCAGGAAAAACATAACCAGAGACATTGAAATTAAGAACAATCTAACAATAGCCAGGGGGGAGGTAGAGGGGATAATGGGGAGAATGGTTTTCAGGAACCACTAGGAGGACACATGGACAGAATCAAGGGGGAGGATGGAGGCAGGGGAAGGAGGTGGGTTTGGAGGGGTTGGCAGGGGAGGGGAGGGGATGCACACAATTGTAATTGAACAACAATAAAGTAATAAAAAATAAAAATTAAAAAGAAAACGTTCTTCTTTATTGTGTTTCCTGTGGTGATCTGCAATCAGTCAGCAGCCATCAACACTGAGGCAGGACCCACTGCCAGCAAAAGGGATTACCGCGTTCTGACAGCTCAGATAATGGTTAATAATATTTTTTAGCAATAAAATAATTTTAATGATGGTATGTACAGATTTTTTATACATTTTGTTACTGCACACTCAATGACTACAGCATAGTATAAACATTTTATATGCACAAGGAAACTTTAAAAATTCATGTGACTCACTTTATTGGGATTTTCAGTTCATTCCAGTGGTCTGGAACTGAACCCACAGTATTTGTGAGATAAGCCTGTGTTTTTGTAGCCAAAATCTGGGTAGTCAAGTACTGGAAATCTACAAATGCTGGGAAGAGCAGATACCCTTGAACATTTGAATTTGAAAATAACATGGGAAAGGTTAAACAAACCATGTTACAGAGATGCTGTGGAGTACTACTCAACAATAAAAAGAAATAGTGGTTGATGCATGCAACAACTTTGAAGAACCTCCAAGGAATTATACTGAGTGAAAAGAGCTAAGACTAAATGTTTACATGCCTTATGATTCTATTTATAGAACATTTGGAAATGACAAAAATTCAGAAATGGAGGACACAGTAGCAGTTACCAGGAATTTAGTGACATGGTGGGTACAGTGAAGGAACATGGGTGTGATTATAAAAAGTGTAAAAGCTACATGAGGAATCCTTGTAATTATAAAACTATTCAATAACTTGACTGTGATGGTGGATAAACAAAACTACACATGTGACAAAATTATTACATGCACTTAGAAATGAGTATGTGTGAAACTGGGTAATGTGAAAATGTCCATAGATTGTATCCATGTCGATATGCTGATGTGAGGTTTTGCTATAGTTTTGCAAAATTTTACAATGTGGAACACTGAATGAAGAGTACAATGGGATATCTCTGCATTATTTCTTACAAATCAATTTTAATCTACAATTATTCAATAAAACTCTCAGTTAAAAAGAACTATTAGAAAAAAGAACATTTACATTCGAGAGACAAAAGCTATATGTATTTTCAATGATATTGTCATTTTTTCCCCAATTTTGTTTATACAACATTTTCTTTGTGTCTTAATTTGTGAAATACTTTAGATTTAGTAACTTTAATTTGGAGAAAATAATTTATACATAGGTACTTATGTATCCTCTGTGTTAGATAAAACCTGCAACACTGATGGCGTGTTATAATATCACTCCAATCAGCTTTCCATTAACCAATACATTTTCTTATATTATACCTTAACTTATTTAGTATTTTACAGGCATTTTAAAACATTTCACCTGGAGAAAATCTTTCCTAAAAGACCATGTAGAGAAGTCAGAGTGTTAGCTGTTACATCAAGCACCATATTCGTGACAATTGAAAGTGCTGAGCATTGTAGGAAGTATATAAATGAGCCAGAGCTCTTGTTGAAGGTTGTGCAATCAATCTCACTTTAAAATGAATGGGTTATCTTGACGATAGTTTTGTTTGTGTGTTTGATACTCAACTGAATCCGCTAGGATAAATAAAACTTTGAAGCAAGCACTTTCTTTTTTCTTTAAACAATCAAGCATCTTATTGATAAGATAGTTTTCAGAACTGAATTTAAATTTAATGTATTGGCATCACACTTATTTATAACTCACAAAAGAAAAAAGTGAAGGCTCTGCTCGTTTAACTACAGTTAATGTTGAAATGTGTATAGCAGGAACATCTATGCCAAAGGCCATGCAGGTATAAATCAGACTATGTGTCCGCAAAATCATCTCCTTTTTCTCCTTTTATAAATTATAAGGCCTTCACCACTAATATTAGTGCAAGAGAGTCCTCGTTAACCTACAGCTTTTAATTATGTGTGCCACTGTTGCACTTCTATAATTTCTCTAGTGATAAGCAGACAAGTGGGGAAATCTATATTCATGTTGAAAGGTATAGTCTATATCTCTGGGGGAGAGGGGTGAGCCAATTAACTTTATGAAGGGAATTTCTTAGCCAGAGTTAAAGCCACTTTAGCTAACCTTCCTACAAATCCAAAGCAACCATAGACAAAGATTTGCTTCACTGCCAAACACTTCAAGGAAGAGAAAATGAGTATTAACAGCTTAAAACTTGTCAAAGGAACTTAGCAGATAATTTGAAATAGAAAAAAATCTTTAATTAGCTAACATTGAAGAACATGCTAATAATAAATAAAGCCATACTGTGAGTGGCTTAACATTTCATTGGAAGATTTTACTTTTCCTCACTTTGGTTAATTGAATCATTTCCACATGAATGAAATACATGCTAAATTATTTACAGATAATTACATGACTGTACTATTACTAAAATATTAAGACACAGATGCCCCACAGGAAACACTGCAACAGACACAGGCACAACAAGAAATGAATAGTCAAGGGATTAATGAAAAGAGTTATAAGAGAAGCCTACCAAATTAGAAGTAGTATTATTAAAATTAATTTTTTCAACATAATATAGGCACTTAAGGGTTTTCAGGAACATGTATAAAGGACACATGGACAAAACCAAAGGGGGTAGGATCAAGGGTGGGAAGTGGGGATGGCTGGGGTCGGGGGGGGGAGTGGTGGGGAGAAAATGGGGACAACTGTACTTGAACAACAACAAAAATAAATAAATAAATATCAGCTAAACTGAAAATTTAAAAAAAAAATAGAGTATCCAGAAAGTTTATTATTATTCATTGAGAACACTTAATCAGTTGTTATTTTATAATGTAATATTTGATTCACATAAAAATATAGGAGACATGTAAATAAAATGAGCACTCAAAAAAGATCTTTACATTTATTTACTTGCAAATTACATTTTAAAAAATTGTCTTTGAGATGGCTATGAATGCAGAGTTTTAATCCTAAGTGATATATATATATATAAAATGCTTATTGTTATGACATTTAAATAACAATTTGTAATGTACCTAAATAAAGCCTTTTACTGTTGTAAAATTAAAAAAAAATTCCATCTCTCCATCTTTCTCTTCAAAAATAATGGCTAGAGTATCAGCCCCTTCAATTTTCTTAATCCAAAAACTTGTATCACAAGTTCATGAACAGCCCTGGCCATCGTGGCTGAGTTGGTTGGAGCACCATCATCCCGTGGACTTAGAGGTCATGGGTTCAATTCCTGGTCAGAGGATATGTTGGGGTTGTGGGTTTGATGCCTGGTGGGGCCTGTTCAAGAAGGCAACTAATTGATGTTTTTCTGTCTTTCCCTCCCTTCTTCTCTCTAAAAGCAATGAAAAAAAATGCCCTCGAATGAGCATTTAAAAAAAGAAATTCAGGAACAAATATACTTCAATTAGATTTATAAGAAGTACTCTACCTCCAGTGAACACCCTGTCAACCACTACTCTAGAAAGGAGCAGTGCTATTTCTACAGTGTCAGTAAACTGAACCAGCTTTGAATTTAATTATGCTGTTATTGCTATCTAAACAAAGTACTGCAGGCTACGTTATTGGACATTGAAACTGAGTATTTGCAACCTGACTAATCATGAGTGGTCAATTTTAGATACTGCACTCTTTAGGCGCATGGGCACTAATTAAGTATCTTTTTACATCAGTGATCTTTAGTTACCATTTCACTTGATGCCATTTTTGAACTAAGAAATTGTGTGTTAGGTCACATATATAACCTAAGAAACAGCAACCTCTCAAACTTTAAGTTCTTATGGGGCAAAAAATAAATTTATTAAAGTACATGTCTTCAATCTAGTTAAACTACCCGCCACTGCCAACTCCTAAAAATAATTGTCTCTTGATTTCACCGCATTCCTCCATCGTTCAAGGAAAAATGTGGCAAGCCAGCATACTTAAAGGGCTTGTAATTTTTTTTAGACTTAATAGGATAGAGGTACCCAATCTTCTAAGCTGTGATGTAGCATTTTTCATAGATATAAGTGCAAATATATCCTCATACTAAATAAAAACTTAAAAACTATAAATAGAACAGAAGTGGAGAGAGAGTGGGGAAGAGCTTTAAATCTAAGCTTTTAGAAAAAATTGGGGGATAGTGTTTTGTTTTTATTTTGTTTCATTTGTCATTAGTTATTAATTTGGGAGTAAAGCTTACAAAGAGAGACTTCAGTGAATTGGCAAGATAAAAAAGATGCTGAGCAGTGGGCTAGAAGAGATCATTTTAAGAAATGATTTTATGGATTACAAATGGACTTACTTTTGTTTTTTTTGTTTTTAAAGATTTTATTTATTTATTTTTAGAGAGAGGGGAAGGGAAGGAGAAAGAGAGGGAGAGAAACATCAATGTGTGGTTGCCTCTCACATGGCCCCCACTGGGGACCTGGCCTGCAACCCAGGCATGTGTCCTGACTGGGAATTGAGCCGGTGATCCTTTGGTTTGCATCCCGTACTCAATCCACTGAGCTACACCAGCCAGGCACAAATGGGCTTACTTTTGATAGTTTTCCAGAGATGCCAACAAATATCGGAATGGTTTTCAAGTGTTTGGGGGCCAAATACCTAAAACACCCCAAATTCCCAAGTAGCCAATATCCCATATTCCCAGGTGCTCACCTTACTCCTATCATGTCTACTTTGCCTAGGAACAGAAACTTAAATATGTGAATATTCTTTTCCTTCTTTATTGGCTTTGAGATTGTTCAAAATTCATCTTCTTCCTGCCTTTACTTCCAAACCCATCACTGGGGGATTACAAATCTTGGTTTCTCATGCCATTCTCCAACAAAAGGAATAATGGTCTTTGGAGAAAAGTTTGATATAGAATTTGGTCAGGAAATATACAGAACTTCCCTGGACTACGTTGTAGTGGCAAAAACTAAGAAAATACTCAGAAATAATAACAATAAAAGTCACAATGATGTTGGTATATCGCAAAGAGAAATAGGAGCCAACTAGCATACTCCTAATGACCAAAACTGGAACGATTTGAGCAACAACACGAAATAGTATTGGATTTTTATCCAAAGTATAAAATAAATATATAGTTTATACTGATAAAAATAAATGACTGAAGAAATTAATAAATATTGGAAAAGAGACAAATCTCCCAAGCAGAAATATTCTAATTAACTTGTATAGATAATCTACCCTTAAGGAGGTAGAGCATAACTTTCCACTCAGGTGAAAGGTACACATAATGATATCCTTTCAAAGAGCACAGTACAGAGGAAAAATATCACTTTAATTACTTTAAGTGGAGAAACCTGGCAAACTCTACTTCAGCCAGGTGAACGAGGTAAAAATCATAATCACATATCAGGTTGATAGAATGTATACTTGCTATGGTATGAGAAAATGGCGCTTTGTGTTGGGATTCCTCCCAAAAACACCTAACCACAACCTAATCATAGAAACCCATCAGACAAATCACAAATGAGGGACATTCTGCAAAACACATGACTGGTATACCTCAATGCATTCAAGGTTATCAAAAATAAGGAAAGTCTGAGAAATTGTCACAGCCAAGAGAAACCTAAGGAGACATGAAAACTAAATATAATTCAGTGTCCAAGTTGGGATCCTGCAACCAAAAAAAAGGACATCAGGTAAAAACTAAAAGAATCTGAATGAAGTATGGGCTTTAGTTAATAATAATGAATCTATGTTGGTTTATTTATTATAACAAATATAGCATATCAAAGTAACAAGCTAATAGTAGGGGAAACTAAGTGTAGAATATATGGGAACTCTCTGCACTATCTTTGTAATTTTTCTTTAAATCTGAAATTATCCTAAAATTAAAAGTTTATTTAAAAAATCACATCATAAACTTTAAAAATTATTTATTATTAAGAAAGGAACAGACACCATATGGCTCATGGCTTTCTATATTGATCTTCTATATTTATCTCTAACATAGACTTGGACCTTGAGGTACAACTTTCTCTTGCAAGTGTGCCCCGACCATCAGGGAAGTCAACTGGGGTAGACCTGTTAGTGAAGGAGTGAGAGGGACAGGAGACGCGAAGAATGGCAGCAAGACAAGATTCTGATCAAGCTGCAAATTTTATTTAAGGATCGTGGGTATATATACTGGTTGGCTGAGGGGCGTTGCTGGAGAGGCTCGGTGGAGTCGTGGGTCTTACTGATTGGTCCTCTTGCTCTAGGGGCTATATGCCTTTTATGGGCAACGGGGAGCTTATTGGCGACAGGGCTGTTGCACATGCGCAGTGCTATTGTTTGCTGATGCCGGGATCCCAACATATCCTTCTTTTCTTTTTGTTTTGGAGGTTTGGCATTAACCTTGACCGAGGAGGGGAGGGATCCCTGCTGCCTTATTGCTGCTTTGTCAGGCGGAGGGTTGATATTGCAGCTCCCTCTTGCTAGCGGGATTTCCCCTCAGGGCTGCCGGGAGGCCCTAAGCAGTGCTTTGCCTGCATCTCGGCGGTGCCAACCCTAGTCTTAGCTA
>PVJI01033941.1:0-10861 GCA_004026765.1 Micronycteris hirsuta | reverse complement strand
CCAAGGCCCAGGAGGCCCCATGGGGTCTGGCTGCTGCCTCCTCTCCTTCCTCACTCTCCTTCCTCTTCACTCTGCCCCAGTGCCCTTCTTTAGTCCCTCCCACACTCCTTCCCACCCCAGGGCCTTTGCACGTGCTGCTCTCACTCCCTAGATCACTCTGTCCCCTGCTCTTCAGGTAACCAGCTCCTTCAGGGCTCAATTTAAATATCAGCTCCTAAGATTCCCCCATCTGAGTCAGTCCCCCTTGTTATCCTCCCACGTAGCCCCATGGACATGCATGTTTGGCCCCATCCTGAGGTGTAGTTGTCTGTGTGACTTCTCCTAGAAAGGCCATGTCTCCCTCTGCACTGTGAGCCCCAGGAGGCCAGCACCTGGCCTTGCTTGTTTATTTCTCATCTCTGCCCCCAGTATCTACTGGCACATAGTAGGTGCTTAGGATATGACTTGGATGAGTGAGTACCTATAACCGTAAGAATGGGAAAGGAGTAAAAAAAATAGTCCGTGTTCCCTTAAGTAGAGCAGAAATAACTGTGAGTGTTGTTAATTGTTTTTATTTGGAGGATGTTGGTTTTCATTTTATTTGATCTTTTAATAACTCACACAGCATAATCAGCTGGTAATTACAGCTTCCATCTCTGGCTTGTGGCTCCTGACTTCGGCTCAGAGGACTGGAACCATTTCATATTTAATCAGCATTTGAGCCAGAACGGTCTCAGGGGAGCCAGCTCATGTCTGAGCGTAGAGTTTAATTCTCAGTGATGTTAATTAGAACAGGAAAACAACCTGAGCCCAGAGCAGGGCTGCTGCGGGGCCCTCAGTGACGAGAATGAGAGGCTCCTCCCCACTCACTGGCTCCCTCCCAGCACACAACAGCTCAGCGCTTACCCCTGGGGTGTCCCACCCCCACCTGGGCGGGGCAGAGCTAACACTACTAGGGGCCCAAGAGCCAGCACCTGCAAGTCCCCTCAGGGGCTTTCTGGAAGGATCCACGGGGTGAGGGGAGAGAGGGCTTTAGTGGCAGATCAGGGCACTGCTAGACAGTCAGCCCAGCCCCTCTCCAGGGGAAATAGGATCTTTCCCTAGTCAACCAGCATCTCCCTCTCCCTGTGCCCACCAGCCTGCCTGCCCTGGTCTGCTGCCTCCCGTGGCAGGAAGGGAAGGGAGAGGACCCGGACTGTTGGCCTGAGTCACCATCACACAAGCATTTTACTCGCTGCCCTGGAGCAAGCAGGCCCCTCTCTCCCGGAATGTGTCTCCTTTGCCCCCTAGGCCACACCTGTTCGTGTGACTAGAGAGTGCAAGATCTCTGTCCTCACCCATCATCCCCGCACCCAGCCCAGCGCCCAGCAGGTGGCAGATGTTCGTTAAGCAAAGGGCTAAGCAGAGAGCAGAACAGCATCAGGCAACAGAGACAACAGGTTGGGGCCAGGTCCACGCCAGCGCCCACAGCAGGTCAAAGGGGGAATTGTGAGAACCCACCTGGCGGAGACAGTTCCTGAAGTGGCTCCTGGGAGAAGGGCCCTCGGCTCACTTGCTGAAACCCACCCCAGTCCATGCTGAAGCATTCTGAGTGTGCACCACGTTAGCGAAAGCAAAAGTCACAGGACACGGGACACGGAATGCATCGCGTGAGAACTGGGAGGAGCCTTAGTGGACTCATCCTTCCAGCTTCCAAGTGTCTTCTTGGTCTCACTAGTCAGGCGTTCTCAGAAAAGCTGAGCATGATGATAGCAAGCATTTATGGAGCACTTGCTGTGTGACCGGAGCTGGCCCTGGATCTCACGCATATTAACCCGTTTAGCCTTCCCATCAGCCCTTTGAGGGATGTGCATGCTATCGTGGTATCCCCATTTTAAAGACAGGTAAGCTGAGGTACACAGGTGAGGCCTATTGCCCAAAACCTCACAGCTGGTGAGTGTGTTTGAAACTTGAGCTCCAGAGAAACTCTAACCTGATTTAAACAACAGCCTGGTGACTCTGGGTCTCTGTCTAAGCCCCTCATTTACCATCTAAAAAAAGTGTCACAGGGACACGTCCTGGCAAGACTCTCCTGTGAACTGATGGAGGTGCCATCTGGTAAGTTCTTAGCCTGGCAAACGGAAGCCACTCGCTAGATGGTGAGGCCCGTCCTCTTTCAAGCAGGGACCTCACATGGGTCCATGAAGGTGACGAGGCCTCTGCGGCAAGAGCGGGAAGCCAGAACGTCAGGGCCAGAAGGACTCCTGTGTCACGGAGCTCAGAGTCCCCACTGCAGAACAGAAGCCAGGGGCCCCAAACTAAAAACGTAAGAGCGCTCTGCAGAGCAGAGATTGGGACCTTGCCTGTCATTGACAGAGGGGTAGCTCCACCCCACGGCTGGGGTTCAAATACTTCCTATTAATACTAATTTTAAGTTTTCAAGGTAACTGCAGGAACCGTGGCCCCCATGGCTCCTGGTACTTGGGTCACAGGCTCAACTACCCATCCCTGCAGCGGGGAGAGGAGCAGGACTCCTCTCGGAGGGGCAGGGGATGAAGGAGGGCATGACCGTCAGCTTTTCTACCACAGAGCCAAAGTCACATGAAAGGCGGGGTGGGGGTGCAGGCGGGTCACTGTGGCTTAGGCAGGTAGCAGGGGGTGGGGTGACCGTTAAGAGAGATGGGATGCAGCAGGGGCTAGACACCGAGGGACCTTGGGAGCCATGTGGCAGATTTTGGCCTGGATCCTGAGTGCAGGGGGTGCTCTGGGGGACCAGAAGCCTTGGGGAGAGCCGGTGGGCTGTGCACTTTAAACAGATCATGATGCTGCTCTGAGGGGGTGGGCCCCACGCAGCACAGGAGGAGGCAGGACCAGTAGGAGGCAGGGGGGTGCTGTATTAATTCAGGCCAGACACAGTGGTCCCTGGGCAGAGGCAGAAACAGCCCAGATGGAGGAAAGGGCCTGGTTTGGAGAAAAAACTGAGGGGAGGCCGAGGAGGAAGGATTTGGTTATCATTAGGTGTGGGCGAGAGAGAGACGGCAGCCGGTGGGGTGGGGGGACGGCGCAGCCATTGGCCGGGCCACCTGGAAGCCCCTCTAGTTAAACACCATTCATCTCTGGGCTCCGGGAACCGGAGTGCAGTCCAGCTGACCCTCAGCTGTCCCAGGGAGCTCCCCGAAGGTCCCAGCAGGCTGTCCTAAAGAATCTTAAGATGGACATGACTATGGAAGCCTGGAAACTGCCCGGGGTCCCCTGGGGCCCTGTCTTCCTCCCACCTTCACACAGTAAAGGGAAAATTCCTGTGAAAATAAGAGTTTGGCTTGCAGTAAACAGGTTCGTAATGGTGATGTGCTCACACTTCATTAATTACATATCCTCAATCCACTTAAACCTGGGCCTTTTATTTAGATTTATAGGGATAATTTAGATTTATAAGACTAGTTATTATGCATTAAGTACAGAAAATGCCAATTGGCTTCCGTGGGCGATTCTTACTGAAGTAGAAAAAGGAAAATATGTAAACTCTAATTGCCCTTGGGTTTCGAGTCAGAGCTGACAGGAGCCGGGGCGTGGGGTGGACACGCCTCAGCTCCCGAGCTGCTCTCATCTCTTCTGGGTCGTGGTTTCGTCCTCTCCGTGCTGTTCATTTAAATAAGAGCCAGACATCACACCACGGCTGAGACACACGCCTGCCCACCGTGGAAGGTGCAGTCTGGGGCCACGTCTGTACCAGCCGTACAGTGAAGGACAAATGGGGCCAGCGAGGGACGCTGGAAGGAGCACTGGGCCAGGAGCCCAACAGGACGCACTGGACGGGAGATCGGAGCCTGCGCTGTATCCAGCTCCCACACTTACTTCTTCGGGCAGATTCACGACAAAGGGAAGGCGGGGGTAGGTGATCTGATGCCCTGTCTCGCTCTGAAGTTTGACTTGTCTGGAAAGGTGGTTTCACTTCCAGGTGGGGGATGATCACTCGGTTCCTGCCAGCTGTCAAGAGCCATGTCTGTGACTTCCCCAGAGTGTCTCTGCCACACACCAGACCTGTGGCTTTTAGGAACCTGAGGGGGCCACCGACATGGCCTGGTGGGCTCTGTGTTGGCAGGTCTCCCTCCAAGTGGGTTCAGGCCGAAGCCACTGGCAGAGTGGAGGGGAGAGAAACGAGAACGGCGAGGGCCAGGCTCTGGGTTGGGGGTGCGCATGGGCCAGTTGGTGAGACAAGATACTTGGCTCCCAGCAGCAAGATTTGCGGGAGTCTGGAAGGCTCTGAAGGATACCTGGAGGCTGCTAGTCACCCACTTCAACCCTCTGATTTTCCAGAGGGGACCCTCACAAAGTTCCATAGCCTGGTAGTGACAAGTGGGGAGACCTCGGACCTCTTGCCAGCTCTGCTACCTGAAAGCAATTGGACAAACCACTGAAGAATGTGTGTTTTACTTCTGCTAGCAACTTCCCTCCCGGGGTGTCTTCTGGGGCCAGGCACAGTGACCTAAACTCTCCTAAACTCTTCCTTCTTTGGTTTCCAGTAGCCAGCTCTTTTGCTCTGTCCTTTTCATAGATCTGTGGACAGGAGCATGCAGCAGATGGGGCTGCGGGAAGTGCCTGGAAGCTGCGGTGGGAGGGCTGCCCCCCAGGACTGTTTCCGTGATGAGGGTGACAATATTAGCAAGACTCACTGAGCACCAAACCCTTCAATATATCAGCCTGTCTGATCCTGACAGCATTCAGAGGAGGATCCTGGGCTCCCTCCCTGATGGATTTGAGGCCGTCTCAGAGAGGTTAAGTGCCTGTCCAAGGTCACACAGCCAGAAAGAGGCAGAGCAGGGATGAACCCTAGATCTGCTTGACCCTGAGCTCTCCCTCCTGTCCCAGGCTGCTTCCTAACCAGTCTCCCTGCTACTTGTCACATTGCCCTGTAACTCCATCCCTAAGTATCCCCTGT
Organism: Micronycteris hirsuta; assembly: GCA_004026765.1. Classification (NCBI taxonomy): domain Eukaryota; kingdom Metazoa; phylum Chordata; class Mammalia; order Chiroptera; family Phyllostomidae; genus Micronycteris; species Micronycteris hirsuta. The sequence goes on along the minus strand of PVJI01033941.1, from coordinate 5,964 downwards.
CCCACAGCCCATAGTGGCTCTCTGCTACCTTCAGAATGAGACTCACTCCCACCGTGGGGTGCTGCAGGCCCTTTCCAGTCTGGCTTTCAGCTTCGCCAGCCTCCTTCACGTCTCCCCACACACTGCACAACAAGCCACCCCCGCAAGCCTAGGGTGACATGGCTCTAGGTCTTTGTACAACTGTTTCCTCTTCCTGGACACTGTTCCTGCCAGAGTGGTCTCCCCTCTCCTGAGCTGCCACAGGGCTCAGCTCACAGCTCTGGAGCTCTGGCCTCATGTCCCTGCTTCACTCTGTCTCATCCCCTGGCCAGGGACTGGCCCTTTTCTATAAAGTGCCCGATACTAAATACTTCTCTCTCTAAACCACATTGTCTCTGTTGCAGCTTCTCAACTCTGCTAGTAAGGCTGTGTTCAAAAATAACTTTATTCATGGACACTAATATATAAATATCATATAATGTTTATGTTTTACAAGATATTATTCTGTTGGTCCTTTTGGGGTCAACAACTTACAAATTTAAAAGTTATTCTTAGCTTGCAGGCCATGCAAATGTGGCTGGCTAGATTTGGCTTCTGGACCATAGTTCATCGGTTTCTTCTCTCCATGGTAAGCTCCCTAAAGGCAGATTGTGTTTCATTCAGTTCTGTATCTCAGTAAACACTTGTTGAGTGAATGAATTAATTCACTATCAGTCTGCAGGGAACACACCTGAGGAGTCCCCAGTCACAGTGTGGGAGAGAAATGGCTTCTCTCCTCTAGCACCTTCCACCCTCCTACTGATGCCTCCTATTTTCCAAATGTAACAGGAAGAATACTAGCAAAGGATGCTGGGAAATGTAGTTTTCAGGGGTCCAGCCCCACAATATGGAGTAGAGGAGAGGACAGTGGGAATGGAGCTGATAACAACTAGGAAAGTACCCTGTCTGTCACCACTGGACTGCTCAGACGCATTCTCACCCTTCTCCTCATTTTTATGAATGACAACAGCTTCCACGAATAGCAGCTGCAGCCTCATGCTTCCACCCAATATGATTAATCCTCCTGCAAATGAACACATCTTGACTCTTTCCCAGAGGTGGGAGACACTAAGTTCTACCCACCACTTTCTTCAACTCTTGGTGAATTTTTCCTCCAGTTTCATTACAGTCACACCTGGATACTCTGTTAACTGAGAGACTACAATGATCTAGATCCTTATAGGCATATCTAATATAAAGTAGTGGAGGAAAAGAATGGGGAAATATAAATGTATCTTATTTGAGCCACTATAACAAAATTACCATAGATGGGGTAGCTTATAAACAACAGAACGTTATCACAGTTTTAGAGGCTAGAAATGCAAGACCAAGGCATGAGCAAATGTTATGTCTCGGGGGAGCCCATTTCCTGATTTGTAAATGGCCTTCTTTCTGTTCTCACATGGAGGGGGCAAAAGAGTTCTCTGGGGTCACTTTTCTAAGGGCACTAATCTCATTTATGAGGGCTCCACCCTCCTGACCTAACACCTCTCACAGGTCCTGCTTCCTGATACTGTCACAATGGGGATTAGATTTCAACATAGATTCTGAGGAAACACAAACATCCAGTATATACAAAATGGCTAATATATGTAAATATCAAGCAAGAAAGTAACATATTCATAATTGCTATTGTATTTCTATAACTGAGCAATAGATTATAGTTAATACTTATAACTTTTTTCTATCATCCTTTGACCCTGAGGTAGGGCCCTGCTTGGTCAGTGTTATTTACCCCATGGGTAATTTAAACCTTTTTCTTAAAAGGTTGTATTCTCTGGTGGGCCCGCCTGTATGGGGTTGATACTGAGTTTCCCATTACATTCTACTAATGTGGGCATTCCAGGGAATCCCCTGTGCTTCAGACAGAGGTGCCCCTGCCCTCTTTTGTGCCACCCAGTTTGCCCTTGATAATCGGGACACATCACCCAGCCAGTTCAGAGCCCTCATTGTCTGTTGGTTCGGTCACAGGACGAGCCCAGACTGGCCGAGCAGCCATCTTAGCTTCTAAGGAACCATTGCCGTGTTTCTCAGTGGAAACATTCTTTCCTTGGGGACTACTGGATTTTAATCACCAGAGCCCACATTGTAAGGACAGGAAGCAAGTTTTGTAATGGGCCCTTGGGTATAAAAAGGAGAGGAAACACTCCTGCTTCCATTCCTTGGTTCTTGGACCCGTGAATCCTGGCCAAGGAAAGGACAGACCATGTGTTCGTGGCTGGTTCCCAGGATGTACCCCATTCTGTAGGACCCCGCCCAGGATTGACGAGGTGCTTTCTTTCAGGTGGATCAGAAATTGAGTCGTCAGTGGGCCGATCAGGACAGCTGTTTCAGTGAGATGCAGGGAGTACTGGGAATTCCATAGAACTGAGCCCATTGCTCTGTCTTGTTCTGGAAAATCTATTCTTGAGACAGCAGCATTGCTGCATGGGACATCATGATAGCAAAAATGGCATTCTGTGGATTCATAGTTAGAGGAGCTAGAAACATTAGTGAGTATTCCTTCAAGATAAATGCCTGCTTCCTCCTGATGGAAAGAATATAAAGTAATTAACCTGCCACCAAACAGGTGGTTAGTCATCCCAGGAAATATCACCATATAAAGAGCTCTTGATTGGACTCTGATATTGAAAGATTGGGCGCTCGTTAGTGGCTACAGCCAGATTAGGCTTGGTAAGAGAAAGTCCACATCATTAAGTTCCCACACAGCTTCCATGCTTGCTGGCATGGCCACAGTACTGGGGAGCGTTACAAGCCCTTGAGGGTCTGGGAAACAGGCCAGCTCGCATCCACGGGATGGCCATCTTTTTAACTGATTATTGTTTGCATCTTCTACAGCAGTGACCTTTGTACACTCTGCCATCCTATCTCTTCCCCAAATGTCCTTGTCACCAGTACCGCCATCTTGTACCTCCCATTTCCCTACATGGAACCAAATTGTAGATACAGCCCATGAATCAGGGTGGATCTTTGCCTCTGTATCTCCCAACTCAAGCCACGTGAGAGAACAGAGGTGCCTCCTGAAGATCTGTTTCCTGACTGAATGTCCCTCCATTTCTGCCTTTCAGGGACACTCCTGAGTGGGTTTTTTCTGCTGCAGCCATCCACTTTCACTGGGGCCACTGTATCATGTAGAATCATCAGTAAGTCAAGCCCAAGGGTTTTCTGCTTCAGCTGCCTCAACCTGGGGAACTTCCCAGAACCACTGATGGGATCTGAGGGAAAACCAGCAATGACGCAGGAGTGTGTGCAGCGGGATGATCCCCCTGTGTGTGCAATTTACTTGCACTCTTAAATCTTTCTTGAGGCCAGACTGGACAGACTCCTTTCACCTGAGGCTGGAGTATTAAGCCCAACCTTCTGACTTGTTAGGTCAGATGACACCTAGCTCACAGTGCGCAGCTCAGGTCTGGTCACTTGTTTCATGATCACTTGTTTGTGATGTTCAGTTTCTCCAGGGGCCCAGGAGCAAGGCAGGGTGTGCCTTTCAAACAGGAAGCAATCTAGGAAAGAAGGCATGTTTTTACTTCAAACACCGTGAATACCCTGCTAGCATTTGCCACAGGCTTGTTACAGCATCCCTGTTTGTCACATAAACTCTGGTCACTGTTAGACCCTCTGGGTGAATAGGGCCAGATGGCAGAGCAGGCTGGACCTGCTGCAGATCTTTCCCTTGCTCTGGGCTCCACTCAAAATCGGTGGCTTCGCGGCTATAAAGTAATTTTGAGTGGAGTAGGTGTTGTAAGGCACAGAGACTTTTTCTCAATGGATGATATATCACCAAAATCCCCATACCACTGGACTCGAGAAACTTCACCAAGGTGACAAGCCACAGACAGTTCTTGAGGTTATTTCTCAACCATCTGACGTGCACGTAGCTTTGGAAGGCATTTGAAGTACGGTCGACTTCCTGATTTCAATTAGCATGATGTCATCAATCTGGTGAATCAGTGTGATGTTGCACAAGATACCGGAATGATCAAGCTGCCTCAGACTAGATTATGACAGATCAAGAGAGTTGAGAAAGCCCAGAAACAAGCTAAGATGCCTTCCGGGTTAAAGTAAACTGCTTCTGGTTGTCACTGCAAATGAGTATAGAGAGCAAAATACTTGTCAGTTCAGTAACTATAAGCAGTGTCGGAAACAGTGATTTTCACAGGGCTAGAGGCAGTGTTGACCTCGATAGCACCTGCAATTGGATTCACTACCTGATTCATTTTATGATGACTATTGTTTAAAGTACAACTAACTCCCTCTTGCACAGGCCGAACAAGCAAGTCAAATGGGGGTGTGACCAGAATCACCACCCCTGAAGGTTAATTTCCTTAGACAGAAGAAGGAAGCTGCTTCTGATGACAAGCAGGGTCTCGGGGTGATGTGGAGGAGCAGGTCGCTCACATGCATCCGAGTCCTCCCACTGGTTCTCCGGGTCCCTCTCCTTCCCTTCAAATGCCTTCACTGTCACATAGGAAAACTGACAAAGCTGGGACTTCAACTTACCTTGTAATTCTGGAACTCACAAGGACAAATTTGGAATCTGATTTTCAGTTGTATCTGTCCTGTGGCTACCAAAGATAAGAGATCAGTGTAGCGTCACCAAGGAAGGTCCCCAGTTTGGTGACCGTGCTTTGAGTTGATAGGTTAAAGCTGTGAGTTTGTGAATTTCTTCCTGTAAACTCTTCAGCGCAATCGTAAGTAACCACCACACTCCTGATTCCTTGTAAATAGTCATCAATACTACCAAAACAGTCAAATTAGCAGCCACTTGGTCTTCCTAAAGTTGTGTCTTCAATTGGCATTGCATCCCACAGAACTACATAATTTAAGTAATTTTTATAATTTTTGATAAGTTAAGTAATTTTGATGTCACTGCCTCTCAGGAAGTCCCAGGGTCCCATTTTTCACTGGAAATGAGGTCATCGCAGCCCAGCAGACAACCAAGCTCAAGTCCCATTCTCTCTTTTTTTAAAAGATTTTATTTATTTATTTATTTATTTATTTATTTATTTATTTTTAGAGAGGGGAAGGGAGGGAGAAAGAAAGAGAGAGAAACATCAATGTGTGGTTGCCTCTCGTGTACCCCCTCCTGGGGGTCCGGCCCAAAACCCAAGCATGTGCCCTGGCCTGGGAATCGAACTGGCGACCCTTTGGTTCATAGGCCTGTGCTCAATCCACTGAGCCACAGCAGCCAGGACCCAAGTCCCATTCGCATTGGTCTGTTTCCTGCGATTACTCCTGGAGCCAAGTGCTATAATATTCAGAGTTCATTGGTGGAAACCACAGAGAAATTTCAAACTTTGGAGATTTGATTCAGGGAACTGCTTGCAACTGCCTTAAAAGAGCTGAAGGAACAAAAGGAGAAGGCAGGACAACTCAGAAATGATCAGTAACTTCGGAAAGCTGCTTCCTAGGGGTGAGGTGCTGTTAACAGAGCCGAGGACCGTACTTCCTGCTGGCTGGGGTGGGGGTGGGGGACACTTGCTGCTGAGGTGCTGTTGCTTTTGCAATCGCTGATCCAACAGCTGCCAGGGTCACCCAAGCCCGCCGCAGCTGCCACCGGAACACCAAAGGAGATGAAACTTCTTCCTTCCAGATATGCCAGAAAACAAGAGAGAAGGAACACGCAATGACACCTCCCTTCCTAGCACCTTCCGATTTCTTCTGGAGCCTCCTACTGGCCATGGGTAACTGCGAGAGAGGTGACAAGGGAGTCTGGCACACACAGGCTGCAGGCACCTGGAGGACACAAGAGAGCAGGGAGAGAGGGGAGAGAACAGCAAACAGACGCATGTTGTACGCAGTGGTCCATGGCTTATATTTTTATAACAAAATAAATATGTTTGAAAAACAGCTCTGTTGCTTACTAGTTGTGTGACCTTGAACAGGAATTTAACCTCTCTGAGAACCAATTTCCCCGGACAGTAACATCCACTTCACGGGGTTACC
>PVJI01033940.1:0-10852 GCA_004026765.1 Micronycteris hirsuta | reverse complement strand
TATTCTTTGCTCCTTTATAACTTGTTGATGTAAATTCTATTGAATGACCTTAGATATATTTTTTCATATGTCTTGTCTTTTTCCTTTCAACTGAAGCAACCTTATTTTAAATCTAGTTTACATATTATTGTATCATTGACGTAGCTTCTTAATCAATATATGCTTCAAATATCTCTTTCAACCCATTCAAGATATAACACCAAATTTTCATTCAAGAAGATAAACACATTTAAGCTACTATTATAGTTTAAGCTACTCTGATGTTATATACAAATAATTAATGGTGGCATTATTAGTTTTAAATAGGGAATATGATCAATTAATTAGGATCCTTATATTTATTTATTTTAATAAAGTATTTACCAAGAGGAAAAATAAGACTGGGCAGAATCTTAAAAACAGTCTACATCTCCCTCTTAAGTGCTTTTACTAAGATCTCATTCCTATTAAAATTCTTGTAGTCTGAGGACTGGGAAGAACGAAAGGCAGGGGGAAAGAGTGTGAGGGGTATGTGGTCTGGTTTTGTTTGTGTGTATGTGTGCTTGTGTTATTAAAGAAGGAAACTTAACCTGCTGGGAAGCTGGACTGATTCATGAGAAAGGAGACAGATAGGAGGGTCAGGACGGTGGCACAGGTAAATGCAGTCCTCCAGTCCTCCCAAAACCACATCAAAATTACAACTAAACTAAAATTTTGTAAATAAAGTTACAAAAATGAACGAACATTATTCAAAACCACTTTAAGTCTAGTGAAACAGAAGTCCTATAGCTAGGGCTATGAAGAAGAAGCAAAATTGAGACCGAAAGGAGAGGCAAGGCCATGTGCAGACTGGTCCCACACCCACATGGTTGGGATAAAAATTAGGAGGGTTATCTTGGATGCAGAAATATCCCCTGAGAAGTAACAGGTCCCAGCCACACATTATACACCCCATCCCAGGGTTTCTGTGTCATGAAAAGAGGTCCTTATAACTTCTGGCTATAAAAGCCAGCTCAAACTGTGGCTGAGTGAGAAGGGTAGTTGCTGCAATCCCAGGCATTCCTTTTAAAGGGCTTATACAGTCTTACCTGGACCATTTACTCTGAATTCCAGAACTTGTACATCAAGGACATACAGAGAGGAACAGTGCAGGATGAAGGGGCAGGTTTCTCACATTCAGAAATGATGACAGAGGCCACTGATCCTTTTCTGGGCCCCCCAGAGCCAGTGGGTGGGCACTTTATCTGAGTCTCCATCAGCCTGGCTAACACTGTTCTCCTGGTTTTGGTGATTCCCTGAGACCCCACCCCATCCAATTTACAGGCCCAAACAAAGCTTTTTACAGTGGCTTATCAATACAACTGACAGGTCTTGGCTCATCCTTCATACTTCCCCAAAATGTTTCAAACAAGCATCATCTGCACACTTCTTGCTAACTGACTGCAGTCCTGGCATTAGCAGCAGCCAAGCCTGATTTGCAGCTTGGTCTGTCCTTGCCAATTCCAAGCCCAGCACAAGTAATAGTCATCTGCAGATGGCTTTGTAATTCATTCTGGGTAGCCCCAGACAGGGCACAGGTCATGGCTCATCTTGGCCTGCATATCTTGAGGGGCCCCGTAGCCAACTCGCCTGATGGACAGCTTCAGACCATGTTAAAGCAACCACCCAAACACTTTCAAAACGTACACACTCAAGGGGCAAACTCAGCAGGCACCAGAGCCCCACTGAAATAAGTCCTGTTCCATGGAGTCTTCCCCAGAATAGATCATCCTCTACAGTGGTCAGAGCCAGTCCACCGAGCAGATAGACCTGGGAGTAAATCCCAATGAGGCACCAACAGTAATCAAGGCTGAACTGCACTAAGAGGGTGTACACAGTCCACACAGAGGGGAGTGTAGCGGAAATGCCTAGCTCAGGTAATAGGGGAGGCTGTGCCACTGGACCCCACAGGACACTTACTACATAACACCACTCTACAAAATCTGGAAGACGTAGAAGCTCTACCTAATAGAAACAAGCACAAAGAGACATGATAACATAAAAAACATCTCCCAAGTAGAAAAACAGAACAAAACTCCAGAAAAAGGACTAAACACAATGAATAAAATCTGCAAGATGCAAAATCAAAACAGTGCCTGTAAGAATGTTCAATGAACTTAAGGAATGAGTACATGAACTAAGTAAGGACTTCGAGAAAGAGATAAGAAACATAAAAATACAGATACAAAGCATAAAAAATATCAGTCAGAAATAAAAAATACATTAACTGACATGAAGAATGCATTACAGGGATTCACAGTAAAGTAGATGATGTAAAGGATCAAATCAGAGATTTGGAAGATAAGGAAGCAGAAACCACTCAATCAGATCAGTAAAAAAAAAAAGGATCTAAAAATATGAGGGTAGTATAAGGAGCCTCTGGGACAAATTCAAGCACACCAACATTCACATCATGAGGGTGCCAGATAGACACCCATCTCTCACTATACATAGATATTACAATATTATTTACTATATTCCCTAAGTTATATTTTACATCCACATGACTATTCTGTAACCACCAAATTGTACTTCTAAATCCTTTCACCTTTTTTACCCATCCTCTTAACCCTCCCCACTCTGGCACCGTCAAAATGTTGTCTGCACCTATGAGTCTCTTTCTCTTATGCTTGTTCATCTATTTGTGTGTGTGTTTTCTTTTAGATTTAATTGTTAGTAGATATATATTTATTGCCATTTTATTGTTCATATTGTTATCATTTTTTTTCTTCGTGTTCCTCTTAAAGAAGGCCTTTTAACATTTCATGCAATATTGGCTTGGTGGTGATGAACTCCTTTAGCTTTTTCTTGTCTGGGAAGGTCTTTTTATGTCCTTTGATTATAAATGATACTTTTGCTGGGTAGAGTAATCCTGGTTACACATCCTTGTTTTCAACACTTTGCATATTTCTTGCCAACTCCTTTTGATCTGCAAACTTACTGTTGAGAAATCAGCTAACAGTCTTATGGGAACTCATTTGTAGGTAATTAACTGCTTTTCTCTTGTTGCTTTTAAAATTCTCTCATTATCATTAAGCGTTTGCATTTTAATAATGATATGTATTGGTGTGGGCCTCTTTGGATTCATCTTATTTGGCACTTGCTGTGGTTCCTGGACTGGTAAATCTATCTTTTCACCAGATTAGGGAGGTTTTCTGTCATTAGTTTTTCAAATTAGTTTTCAATATCTTTTTCTTTTTCCTCCTTCTGGCATGCCCATGATGTAAACTTTGCTGTGCTTGAAGTTTTCTAAGAGGCTCTTTGCACTACCCTCATTTTTTAAAAATTTATTATTATTATTATTATTATTATTATTATTATTATTGTTATTATTATTATCTTGGTGTTTTGATTGGATGTTTTTTGCTTCTTTATATTAAAAATCACTGATTTAATTCTCAGCTTTGTCTACTCTATTGTTGATTTCCTGTAAATTATTCTTTATTTTATTTAGTGTACCCTTCATTTTTGAAGGTCTTTTATATGGTTTTTATGTCCTTTTTTATGCTGTTGAAGTTCTCTCTAAGTTCATCTACTCTTCCCTTAAATTCACTGAGCATTCTTACAACCAACTCTGCATCTAGTACATTGCTTGTCTCCATTTTATTTAATTCATTTGTGGAGTTTTGTTCTGTTTTTTTTTATTGGGATTTTTTTTTTTTTTTGCGCCTCTTCATTTTGGCAGCCTCCCTGTGTTTCTATGTATTAGGTAGAGCTGCTATGTCTCCTAGGCTTGGTAGAGTGGCCTTAATAATTAATAGGTGTCCTGCAGGGTGTAGTAGCAGAACCTCCCTATTCACCTCAGCTGGGCACTCCAGGTATGACTGCTCCCGCTATATGAGTTGTGCACACCCTCCAATTGTAGTTGAGACTCAATTATGTTTGGCACATTAGTGGGAGGAATTTAACTTCAGGTTGATCAGCTTTGAGTACTGGCTGTGACTACCATGGAGGATCTTCTATGCAGGGATCCATCCCACAGAGTAGGACTTATTTCAGTAGGGTTCTGGTGTCCTTTGAGTGTGTCACTTGTGGAGGTAGTTGGGTGGTTCTTTCACATGGCCTGAAGCTGTCCACTGGGAATGCTGTCTTTGGGTTACCTGGAAGTTTCAGTCCAAGGCCAACTGCTGCCTGTGTTCTTCTCAGGACCACTCAGCATGAGTTACAAAGCAATCTGCAGACTGCTGCTGTTTGTGCTGGTCTTGGAGGTATCTAGGAGAGGCCAAGCTGCAAACAAAAACTGGCTACCACTAGTGCTGGGCCTGGAGCCAATTAGTGAGAGGTACTTAACTCATGCATGCCAGGTGCTATTTGTTTAAAAGATTTGGGGGGAGTCCGAAGCATGAGCCAAGGCAAGGCAAGCCTATGGAAAAGCCATTAGAAACAGCTTTGGTGGGTCTGCAAGTTGGATGGGACAGATGTCAGGGAATCGTCATAGAAGAGATAATAGTGATAGCCATGTTGAGGGAGACTTAGATATGGATTTGCCTACTGGCTTTGTTGGGGAAGGTTCATCAGAGGAACAACAGCCCCTGTCAGTACCTGTATCTGGGAGAAAGCTGCCCCTCCAGCTCTGGTCTTAATGCTAGACAGTTTGCTTCCTCCTTGTATGTCCCTGGTCCCTTCCAAGACGCTGCCCCAGTGCTAGAGCTCAGAGCAAGGGAGTCTGTGGAAGTTCATGCACTGGCTCTTTAAGAGGAGATGTCTGGGACTCCGAAGCTTTCCTTCTCTCTCTCAGTCACAGTCCCTACTGGTTTTTATGGCCAGAAGTTATAGGGATTTCTCTTCCTGGCACTGGAACCCTGGGCTGTGGGGACTGATGGGGAGCTGGAACTCCTTGCTCCTCAAGGAAGACCTCTGCTGCCCAGATGTCCCTCCAGACATTTATCTGCCACACATGGGTGTAGGATCAGTCTGTTCTTTGTCTCTTCCCTTGCTACCAAACTCAGTGTGGCTTCTTGTTTATATCCTTGGTTGTAGGACTTACATTCTGCTAGCTTCAGGTGGTTTTGAATGATAGTTGTTCTGTAGTTCAGTTGTGATTTTGATGTGGTTGTGGGAGGATGTGTGTACTGCATTTAGCTATGTATCCATCTTGACCAAAAAACAATTTTTTCTCTCTCCCCCATTGCACAAAACTGTGCAGAGTTCAGCCCTTTGTTGGAAACCTATTGCACAAGGCTTTGCCTGACAGCCCCACAGAGAAAGCTGCCTTTCCCACAGCAGACTTGATGCAAAGCCACACATTGCAGTCTCTGAAGAGTCGCAGTCAGCCACTAAGGCCGCGCTGCTGGTCATTCTCGTCACATAATGCATTCTTAGCCTAGGTGTTTTTATACTTAAGGGTCTTTATTTGAGGACTTTAACAGAAGTCTTCGTGCTCCTTATCACAGGGGTGGAGGAAAACTCCTGAAGACGCTTTTCCCCATTCTGACTCAGTCCCCAGTAATTTTCCTTCCTAAGTCTAACTCCACACTCTTCTATCATTTCACCTCAGTATCTATAAACCTGCCAGAGCATTTTATTTGACATTTCCTTAACAATGACATGACCCTCACTTTTCTGCTGATCCACTTGACTCTCCACCAGTATGTCTTTCCACAGGGGAAGTGGAACAGGCATTTTCTTTGGTTATAGCCTCCTGTTTGTGCCATCTCAGTGAATGATAAAAGGCTTAACTCTTTCATTTTTGGCTTGTTGCTTTGATTGGCAACTCTGACACCTGAGAGTTCTCTCATTCTCTCAGCTCATCTGAATTTCTGACACATACATATTGATGGTAGAGGGGTCAAGACAGGAAAATCTACTACCCCCGTCTTCCTTAAGATATTCCTTCTTACTTTTTTTTCTGTACTCAGTCTTCTTAAGAGAATTTTATTATTATTACTTCTTAGTTTTGCATATTGGGTTCTATTTTAAATCTTTAATTTGCCCCTTAACTTTGTATGTTTTTTGTCAAATTCCCTCCCTGCTGCCATTTTACATGGCTTATCAATATTTCTTTATATTTTATTTTCTCTCCTGACAGACACAACTTTCCATATTTACCTTCAAGTCACTTGTATATTCCCGTATATAATCCTCAATTACAATGAGAATACATTGAGATTCTGAAACCTGCAATGGAATCCTCAAATAGCGTTGTCAGTGAAACAACATATCCCTGTATTACAGGGAGTTCCCTGAGAAAATGTTCCTTACTGTATTTGCTCATTTTCTGCAGAATCCTTTAACCTGGAATTTAAGAAATGCTATGTGATTACAATCCAACTTTTCTACTTTTATCTTATAATTTTCCCTTGCATGGAATTTTTAGACTCTGATGAAACTGAATTATGATTGGTGGCCTCTCTTTATTTCTACTCTCTACCAACTGAAATTATACCTGGACTCTAATACCTGGAGCTAGCTAGTATATTTTCCATTATAAGCATTTTCTGTTTCAGTATGAAATCCCATAGAAAAATTTAAAGGTCTTATAAAATGTATAATCTGAACTGTGTCTTTGTCATTTTGGTACTTGTTAAATTGATTTTTATATTTTTCATTTGTTTAATCAAATGCACTTTGATTCCCAAATTGGTGACTGTTGAAAGGTCAAATTATGAATTCAAATATAGTTATCTAGGATATGAGAACTCTGGTAGATGGTAGGTAATTCATGATTGTGGATTGGTGGCCACTGCTTTGTCAGAATAATGATATTCTGTAAAATCACAGCATGAAAAAAAATGATGGGAGGTTGTGGATAGATCAGAGAATAAAAGCTGTTATGACTACTATTCTGTAATAGTGAGTGGAAGAAAAAAAATTGAGCATAGAGGTGGACATTTTATTTTCTAGGTTAGGTACAGAAAGGACTTCCATAGAATATGAAAATTAGCCTGAAAATAGATAGAGTCTGGTTCAAGGGTTTCCAATTCTGTTTTTCATTCCTTTGTGTTTTCTAATTTTCTCTTATCTGGTCCAGCTGTTCTCTTTCTCCCTTCTTTGTTCTTGGCTCCTCCCCCATTTAGGAAGATGTCATTGGTTAACAGACAACCTGGGCAAATCGGTGTGGAGCCTATTTAGTTTCCCAGGAAAACTTTTATGTCCTCTAATTTCAGGGAAAACTTTTCTGTTGAGTGTTTTTAAGAACAATTTGAAGTCTATTTTCTCGTTGTTTTAAGTCTGAACCAACATTTACAACAATTTCTCAAAGTAAAGTGTTAAGGCATTAGTTTATAGTCTTCAAGCATTCCATTAATAACATTTCAGTAGAGCTTAGTACAGAGATTTGGTTAAGAAGAAAGACATTAACCAGAGCATAACTAATTTACACCTTATGATAGTAGGATCAAATTGAGTGTAGAGTGATCTTTCACATGGTAAAAAATATTTATAAAAGTGGAATATAAAATTTTACTTACCAAGAAAAAGCAATAAATACATTTCCCAACATATTTTTGAAAATTAGATAAAAATGTCTATCGAATGTAAAACAAATTTAACAGGAAATATAATTGTTCACAATTTCAAGGCTATATCAGATTCTGAGAACTAACCCTTAATAGAAACTTCATAGATTAATTCAGTAAATATAATCTTAATCCCACAGTTATAACTATTAGTGGCTAAATTATTATCATCTTATTTTTATAAGATATAACAATATTTCATTGTTCAAGTACAGTGGTCTCCATTTTCCCTCCACTACTCCCCCAACCAAGCCATCCCCACCTCTCACCCTCGATCCTACTCCCTTTGTCTTTGTCCATGTGTCCTTTATACATATTCCTGAAAAACTTCCCCTCTTTTCCCCCCATTATCCCCTCCCATATCCCCTCTGGTTACTGTCAGTTTGTTTTTAATTTCAGTGTTTCTGGTTATATTTTGCTTGCTTCTTTGTTTTGTTGATTAGGTTCCACTTATACCTGAGATCATATGGTATTTGTGTTTCACTTCTTGGCTTATTTCACTCAGCATAATGTTCTCCAGTTCCATCCATGCTGTCTCAAGGGTAAGAGCTCCTTCTTTCTCTCTGCTGCATAGTATTCCATTGTGTAAATGTACCATAATTTTTTGATCCATTCATTTACTGATGGGCATTTAGGTTGCTTCTAGCACTTGGCTATTGTAAGTTGTGTTGCTATGAATACTGGGGTGCATGAGTTCTTTTGGATTGGTGTTTCAGGGTTCTTAGGGCATAATCCCAGCAGTGGAATTGCTAGGTCAAAAGGCAGTTCCATTTTTAATTTTCTCAGGAAATTCCATACTGTTTTCCACAGTGTCTGCACCAGTCTGCATTCCCACCAAGAGTGCAGTAGGGTTCCCTTTTCTCTGCATCATCTCTAACATTTGCTGTTTGTTGACTTTTTTATGATGACCATTCAAGGCCACTGTAATCAAAATGGCCTAGCACTGGTGTAAAAACAGACACATAGACCAATGGAACAGATTAGAGAGCCCAGAGATAAACCCAAGTCTCTATGGTCAATTAATATTCAAAAAAGGGGGCAGAAGCATAAAATGGAGTAAAAAATAGCCTCTTCAACAAATAAATGGTGTTGGGAGAGCTAGACAGCTACATACAAAAAAGTGAAATTCGATCACCAACTTACACTATATACAAAAATAAATTGAAGGTGGATAAAAGACTTAAATATAAGTCATGATACCATAAAAGTCCTAGAGGAGAACATAGGCAATAAAATCTCAGATATTCCATGCAACAGTATTTTGAACTCACATGACTCCCCTCCAGGAAGACAAATAACCCAATTTAAAAAATGGGCAGATTATTGTCATTTAGAGGAGAAAGATGGCGGCGCAGTAGGAGGGAGCGTGATCGGCTTCCTCTGGCCCACTGGCGGGATATCTGGCCGATTTTCTGAGGAGCAGAGTGATCACCCAGCCGTATTCTGGTGTGTGGGAAGATTGGCAACCAGGACTACACATAAAACTGAAAGATCAGCCGGTAGGGAGACTGCTTCAGAGGGAAGGGGTCCCTCGGGTCTCGCGGGGAGCCGGGAGGTCTGCGGATCCAGTAGCAGCAGCTTCCTGGTTTGCTCCAGGATTCATGGGAGGGAGCTGGATTGGGGTGTGTGAGTTGCCAAAGCAGACCCTCGCGTCTGTTGGAAGAGCCTTGGTCACCAGCAGTCTGGAGGTTGGTGTGTATGTGGGGACTGATCTGCAGAGGCTGGTGATCCCAGCGGGAGGAATTGGAGACTGAACTGAAAGGGAAACCCAGGCCTGGAGCTCCGGGATCGGGCGTGCACCCGGTGGAGCCAGTCAGGGGCGGCTGGCATTGGTGCCCGACCGGGCGCCGAGTCCTGCAGCTTGAAAGCCCCGAGTCCAGAGACAAAAGCTATCGGTGAATGCAGGGGTGCGGAGCTCACTCCTGGAGGGCCTGAGACACAACCCAGAACTGCAGTTCAGAGTCCCTCCATGGGGTGGGGGAGAAACAGAGGAGCTACATTGAGTCGCACTGAGGGGAGACACAGACCTCATAAACTCTGACTCAGGACGGGGCTCAGGCGGCTCAGAGGAGGTGCTGCAAACTCCTGGCAACTTGGCTGGAGGTGGGACAGCAGCTGAGAGTGCAACCCAGGAAGACAGCAGGGGAAGTCTGATACCTTCCCAGCCTGACGCTGTTGAAGCCAGCCAACAAAAGTCTTTATTTTTTATTTTTTATTTTTTTTATTTCTTTTGTTTTCTCTTTGTTTCTTTGTTTGTTTTTCTCGACCCTTCTTACTATCTGTCTCTCTATATTTTTTTAACTCCTACTACCTTCCCTTCATTTGGTATTCCTAGTTTTCCCTTCCTTTTATTTCCTATTTTTTATTATTTTTTATTTTACATTATTTTCAAATTATGTTCTTCTTTATCTGTCTTTTTCCTTTTCTTTTGCTTTCTTTTTCCTTCTTCTTCTCCCTTTCCCTCGCTTCTTTATCAACAGGTGAGACATTAAAACATGGAATTCTGAAGAGAATAGAGTGGGACCCAGACAAGAGTCAGCCCAAAAAACAGAGAGCGACACAAAATTAACTTCACTGCTTCAGAGAACTTCACAGATCAATTTAAGAACCAGAGGCTAGCAAGAAGAACCCCAAAACAATGGGAAGACAAAGAAACAATCCCCAAATGAAAGGAAAGGAGAAAGCCCCAGAAAGAATGATAAATGAAACAGAGGCAAGCCAACTATCAGATATTGAGTTCAAAGCATATGTTATCAGGCAGCTCAAGAAACTCGAGAAGCTTGATGAACTCACAGAAAACTACCACAAACTACAGGGAAACTATAATGAACTCACTGAAAACTATGTCAACATAAAAAAGGAAATAGAAACTATTCACAAGGGCCAAGAGGAAATGAGGAATCCAATATCTGAACTGAAGAACACAATAGAAGGAATCAAAACTAGGCTCAATGAGGCAGAGGATCGGATCAGCGAGCTGGAGGACAAGGTTGAAAAAAGCACCCAAAAAGAGCAAGAACAGAAAAAGAGGCTTAGAAAGAACGAAGAGGTATTAAGGGAAATGCAGGGCAACATGAAACGTAACAATATTCGTATAATAGGGATACCAGAAGGAGAAGAAGAGCAGCAAGGGATGGAAAACCTGTTCGATAAAATAATGATGGAAAACTTCCCTAACCTGATGAGAGAAAAAGCCACACAAATCCAGGAAATACAGAGAGTCCCAATCAAAAGGAACCCTAACAGGCCCACTTCAAGACACATCATCATTAAAATGGCAAAATTCCAAGACAAAGAGAGAATCCTAAAGGCAGCGAGGCAGAAGCAGGAAGTAACATACAAGGGAACCCCAATAAGGTTAGCAGCTGACTTCTCAA
>PVJI01033939.1:0-10852 GCA_004026765.1 Micronycteris hirsuta | reverse complement strand
GGGGAGGCCTGCTCAGCTGGCTCTGCCACCGAGGCAGTGTGGGATCTAAGCTGGCTGAGGTGGCCGCAATCCAGGGAGATGCTCTGCCTTCCCTCACCTGACCTCGGAGACCTCTCCCATTGGGAATGAGAGTATGTGCGGTACATTTGCAGCCCCGTGGAAGTGCCAGGCTCCCAGTCTGCGGAAAATTGGGCGTGAGCTCTGTGTTGCCCATGTTACCCCTGGGTCACTGTCTATCCGTGGGTCACTCTGAGTCACAAATGTCATCTGGGTGCACAGCTCCTCAGGGGCTGAGGGAGGAGTAAGCGGTGAGGGAAGAGTCAGTCCCGCAGCCCAGCGGGGGAGAGGCCAGGACAGGAGCAGAGGCTGGTGGACATGCAGGTCCCGCTGGTTCCTGTTCCCCAGTCCGTCTTCACACCCTGAGAGGTCCGCCTTTACGATATGCTATGAAAACACTTTGCAGGGGGGCGGGGCTCTGGAGGAGGTGCAGCAGACCACAGGGCCTGCAAGCAGCGTTTGAGTGGCTTCGTCCTGGACAGCGGTGCTACCCACTCTCTGCCATGGTGACCACTCGCCACTGTCTCCACACTACATCCCAACACCTGAACCCACTGAGCTGGCTCTTGCTGGACCTGGCTCTACTCACACGCACACGCATTCTGGGCAAGAGAGCCGACTTCCCAGGAAGAACCAGCTCACAGGGCAAAGCCACCCGACATCCAAGCAGCACAGCGGCTCTGAAAGAAGGACAACAACCTAAGAAAATAAGATATTTTTCAGAATTAATGCGTTGGAAAGAAGCAAAGGAAACTTATAAAACTTAATAAATATTATCAAAGGGGTAAAACACAATATGAACTAACCATATTGTGGTCAAAGTGCTATCAGTTTTGAAGAAGAATCAAATGAAAATAAAATTATAATACTTAATAAAACACCTTAACATAGAAAGGAATAACAGATCAATGCAAGTGCATCATAAATTATCTGTCAGAACTGCTCCAGGAACTTTCCCAAGAGGCAACAGAAAGAAATAGAGATGGGAATTGTTAGAAATTTTCAGAAGATGTAAGATAGTCATAGAAGTATCCATATCGTCTCCAAGAAGAAAGAAAACAGAACGGTAGAAGCAGTGAAATTCATGACTCATAATGAAAAGAACATATTCTAATAAATTTGGTTACCTGGCTAAGAAGTATATTTCTTGGAAAATATAAATTCTAAAGTGGGCACATGAAGAAATGGAAAAACTAAACAGAACAATATCCACAAGTAAATAGAAATAATAGAGACTGTCCCCTCAGATTCCTCCAAAATGTAGACTCCATTTCAGTTTACTGTTACAGGTATTAAGAGAATTCAGTGAGATTGACGTATTGAAGGTAAAATTTAAAAAATGGGTAGCATTTCTCTACAACAATTCTTTTGAAAATTTTATTTATTTATTTTTAGTGGGAGAGAAGGAGATGGAGAATGAGAGAGAGAGAAACATCGATCTGTTGTCTTCCATTTGCTACCTGACCTGGGACCGAGCCTGCAACCCAGGCATGTGTCCTGAGGGAAACGGCAGCGCTGACCCTTCCCCTTGAGGGCTGATGCCCAACCAGCTGCCCCGCACTGTCAGGGCTCTACAATAGTTAACAATACAAAACAAAATGGTACCAAAAACATATCTACCTCGGAAACAACCTAAGAAAATGCACAAATATTTACAGAGAAAATTTGAAAGTTTGTTAAGGAATAATAAATAGGGATGTATGTTGTGTTCGTAGAGAGGATGTTTTGGCTTAGCTATAACGTATTAATTTGCCCCAAATTAATTTATGCATTCAATGCAATGCTAATCAAAAATTCCTAGTGGAAATTTTTAGGAACGCAACAAATACATTCTGAGTGGATGCACAAAGGCCCATGAATAGTTAAATCAATTAAAGAATAAGAGGAAGAGGGGACATGTACCGGAGTCTGAGGTGCAGGAGCTAGGGGTTGACCCCAGCGGGGAGACCACTGAGGTGGTGGCCCAGGGGCAGAGGCTGCCGGGCGATGGGAGAGCGGAGAGCGTGTCTGCAGCACAGGCTATGCCCGCCCGCGGTCCCCAGCCCAGGCCTGAGCACTGGGGCCCATGGAGAGGAGAGTGCTGCCCTGCAACAAACACTCTGCTCATGGCAGGCATCTCCTGATCCGTTGGCCTCGCGCTGTATGAATAATAATAAAAGCTATGCTTTTAAAACAGAAATCTTCTTATTGTTACAAGTATTTCAAACAGAAAAGAGCCAAAACGATCCAAGTAGAAAATCCCGACGACAAACCTGCTGCACGTCAGCAGTGGGAGGGCAGCAACTTGAGGCCGCCAGGCAGGGACCCCGGCTGAGAGGCAGGATGAGGCACTCAGGAAAGTCACGGTGGGAGCTGAGGAGCTGACCCGTCTCACTGGAGACCGGATGGGGTGGGGGTGAGGGGGTGAGGAAACACAAAGCTTTTCCTTGGCCGATGATTCTCCACCTGCCTGAGGGGCCCCCGCAGGAACGCAGGTGGAAGAGTGGCCGGTCTGGTGGAAGCTGAGAAACAGATTTAGGACCTGCTGCATCCGGCTAGACTCGGGAAGCCACAGGCTCAGTTCTCCCTTGCCCATGAAACCTTCTCACCGATCCGAGTGCCAGTAATTCCACGCCTTTCTCAAGTGCGTGGGGCCTGGAGGCAAGCACTTTACACGCCAAGCGGGGACTCACGTCATTATTATCCCCAGGGTTTCCATGAGCGGCACCTGCCCCAGCCTCCCTTCTAAGATCCGGTGGGGTCAGGCCTCCTGGCTGCGAGTTCCGCACCCCTGGGAGTCAATGTGATGAACTGGGAGCTCTGGGGTTATGCTGACCCTGGGCAGTATGTCCACCCAGGAGGCCTGACCGGAGGACACACTGCTGGGATGATGGAGAGCTGTGAGTCTCCATTTAAGTAGAGAATCTGTTTTTAAAAAATTTTTTTAATTAAATTTATTTGAGTGATACCGATTAATGTGAACCAGTGTTTTTGAAAAGATATTATTTATTTATATTTAGAGAGACCGGAAGGGAGGGAGAGAAACATCGATGTGTGAGACATACATCCACTGGCTGCCTCTTGAGCACCCCGAACCGCACACCCACAACCGGGGGCCTGGCCCACAACCCAGGCATGTGTCCTGACCAGGAATCGAACCGGCGACCCTTTGGTTCACAGGCCAGCGCTCAACCCGTTGAGTCTCATCAGCCAGGGTGAAAACCAGTTTTAATTAAAGGAAAAGTGGAAAGCAAATCCCTTGGACCTCAAAGGACTTTTTGTTTATTGAACCACTATGTTGTAAACCATGTCTCGCAGAAGGTAGGAGAAATCAGGGAGTTCCAGAACAACACAGAAGGCCAAACAAGCACTCCTCATTTTGCTAACTAATCAGATTGACACAGACTGTCCAGTAAATCTGAAAATTTGACTTGGCTCAGTCATAAGCGGTAAATTCCCGTGTTAGCTGTTACTGCCAATCAGTGCAAAGGAGAGGAATCTCTCTTTGACAAAACATTTTTATTGTCCACCTAGGGTGAAAACCTACTATTTCTATTTTATCAAACTGAAAAACATGCTTAGCAATCTAGATTTCTGAAGGGCTAAACTGGTGTAGAAGTGTTAACAATGATTCATAAGAGGTACTTGAAATTGTGAACAACGCTTAAGAATTTGGGGGACTTAAAATTTTTTTCTTCCCCAAAGGAGTTCTCAGTTTCACCACTACTCTACAATTCCATATGAGATTTGGGGTTTTGAGTTGTATATAATTATTTTTTGCAAACTATTTAAAAAGAGAAAAACTGAAATATTTTAAAACACAGTGCGGAGCCTTCCTGTACATTGAGAACACCAGCTCCAGACCCTGAGGCTGGCCTCATGGTTGCTGAGAGACGGCTGGTCACAGAACCCGCCCCGGCCCCCGGCAAGGCCTTTTCCTTGCTTTGTTCCATCAGGTGGATAGAATGCAGGGAGCTGCAGAGGAGCAATGAGGCTCAGCCAACGACCTCGGTCTGGCAGACGAGGCAAAAAACTGAGTACAGACAGGTTTGAACACGGGTTTCCTTGACCTGGAGAATGCAAAATGGGTACACCAAGCTTGAAGGAAAGTGTCCTCTAAAAATGAGGGGACGTGGACTTTGTAAGAAGGGACAAACAGAATTAGGAGTCCCGATACTTAAATAAGTAGTTGGTCCTTTTCCATTCCTGCTTACTATCTCGTTTAGTAAAAAACAAGAGGAAAATCATCTCTTCTGCCCTCCCAATTCCAGGAATCAACAAAGGGAGGGAGGAAGTAAAGATGCGGGGGACTTTGGGCAGCTGATATTCTTAGTTTTAGGAGGACAAGATGGGATGAGGAATGATGTTCATCCCTGGGGAGAGCTGCTCTATCGGGCAGACAACAGTCTTAGGAGGATTAGTGACATCTTGCCTTCTCTTTTCTTTCATTGTACTTTTTGTACACATAATCTTTCCCATTTTTAATTGGAATCTTATTGTCTTTATCATCAAATAAGTATGAGTTTTTTCTATGCATGTATGATCACGCTTCTCCCCAACTGCATGTCTCATTTCCATGAAGGCAGAGCCTGGACCCGGTTATTCCTCCGCCCCTATCTCCACGCGAGCCCGACATCTAGTGTAGTGGCTGTTGCACGGAAGGCCCTCCATGAAGAGTTGATAGGTGAATGAATATGTCATTGCAGGGAATTCTGAAAGCCCAGAGTAACACAAATGCTTCTAACTAACTAGAAATATGGCCGTTACTGGGCATGCAACTTCCTAGGTTGTGCGTCACCGTGGGAACATGTCTTCGAACAAAAATGGGATCAAATAAAATTACACTTTTTCCCTTAAAACATCATCTATACTTCTCCAAGTCATTAAATACTCTTCCACAATATGCGTACATGGCATAGCAGTAAGTTATACTAGATCCGTTGGAACTCAGGACTTGGCTCCTAACTTCTCAATGCCATGCTGCCTCCAAGTCCCAGTGGCTGGGTTTTAGGATCTGTGATGGGAACTCGGTGTCACAATAGCTGCTGGAAAAGTATCCTGGTGTTTTGTAACAGGACTTTCTGTTAGAGATAAGCATGGAAAATGGAATGCGTAAAGTCCAGGTTTCTGTTCACAGATGCAGAGATAGCTGTGTCTGATGGCATTCTCCCAAAACAAATCATCCAACCTGGAGTTACCACCAATACCCCTTCATATTTTTAAGGGGTGCACAAGTTTGCAGAAAATAACACTGTTAAGGTATGGAGGCAAGGAGCTGAGAAGAAAGAGCACCATCCAAGGCACGTGTGCATCCTGGGTTCTGGTCCTGAGTGAGCCATTTCTATTCTTCTCCTTCAGAAAGAGGATGCAGATGGATTGTTTCTTCCTGAGTAAAGGAGAGTCACTCCTAGGAGAGCCAGGGCACATGTTAACGAGAATGGATTGACTGCCTCTGTGAAAGTTTAATTCATAGATAAACAAACACTCCCGTCCTAGGGAGGAGGGTTGGGTCCTCTTTCCAGTAACGAGACATCTCAAAAACACCAAGACCTGGCTCGTCAGGCCTGGTGCCTCCAAGTTTAAACGATGTGTGTTAGTTTGAAGGAAACAGGGCTCACGCATGTGGACAACAGTGTAGTGATTGCTGGGGGGAGGTGAGTATAACAGGACTGAATGGTAATGGAAAAATGCCCTCTGCTGAGGAGACAGCAACATCTGTAGACTCAGGAAGCCTCAGAGATGGGCTGTGGGGCATGGCCATTACCTACACTTTCCCAGGAAACAGACTGGTGCTTCCCCCTCAAGGGAGAGCCATAGAAAAACCCTCCCAGTTTCTGACAGACCCAAAATCTGGGCTCTGGAGACTCCACCCATTAGCCTACAAGGAGCCCTGCCCAGCCGATTACAGGGAAATAATCCAAGACAGACTCAGGCTAGTGGCTCAGGGGAAGGGGAAAACACCCCGCATCTTCCCTGAAGCCTGACAGGTGTCTGCCCTGGAAGATCCAGGAGCCTCATCTCCCTACTTGTGCCAGAAGTCCTCTCAGCAACAGTTAGGTTTGCGACTAGCCTAAGACTGACAGCAGGCCAGCCAGCAGACACAGGTAGAGGTAGATCCTATGGTGACTTGGGACATTTGCTGACACATACCTGGTCCTAGTGCTGATAAAACCGGGATTTGCAGAGCAGCTTGGCTCATCCTGAGTGCAGCCAAGAAAATTTTTAAAAAAGAGGAAGAAATAAAAAAGAAAAAGAAAAAAAAGGTAATGGAAAAAATGCAATAAAGCTTAAATCAAATAAATAAATAAATAAAAACTTTAAACATTTGAAAAAATAAATAAGAATAAAATCATTAAGACTTCCGGCCAAGATGGAGGTGTAGGTAGACACACTGTGCCTCCTCACACAACCAAAAGAGGAAAAACAACAATTTAAAAACCAAAAACAGGCAGATCTGACAGAAAACTGAACTAAGTGGAAGTCCAACAGCCAAGGAGTTAAAGAAGACACGTTCATCCAGACTGGTAAGCTGGGCGGGGAGGAGAGCACTCGGGGAGATGCAGTTTGTGGAGCGGTACCGGCAACGCTCCAGCTGCCCCGAGAGGCCCGTGGAGGGCGTGCCTGGCCAAAACGCAGCAGGCGCACTCGGCGAAACCGTGGCTGAGACACCTGGACTGGGAAGTCCCTCATTCTTGCCCAGATAAACCGGGAGGAAAAGCTGGGGAGCAGAACAGACCATGCGGCCCACCAATGCAGGGAAATAAAGCCTCAAACCACCGACTGAAAACACCTGTGGGGGTTTAGGTGGTAGTGGGAGGAACTCCTGGACTCACAGGAGAGTTCATTGGAGAGACCCACAGGGACTTGGAACTGTGCAGGTCCATCAACTCACCCCGGAGCCAGCAAAGAAGGGCCCAACTTGCTTGTGGGTAGCTGGGGAAGTGCAGAGAACAGAGCAAGTACCATTGTCCTCTCAGGCCCCGCCCCCACAGACAGTGTCACAACACAACGACATGGGTTACCCCGCCCTGGTGAACACCTAAGGCTCCGCTCCTTAAAGTAACAGGTGCACCGAGAAAAAAAAATGGCCCAAATGAAAGAACGCATCAAAGCTCCAGAAAAAATACAACTAACTGACGAAGAGATAGCCAACCTATCAGATGCACAGTTCAAAGCACTGGTAATCAGGATGCTCACAGGATTCAAAGAAAAATTGTCGCAATTACTTGAACAAATGAGAAGGGATGAGAAGGAAACTGGGACTCAAATCAACAGAGTGGACCAGCAGAAAGAAAGAAACATCCAACCAGAAAAGAATGAAGAAACAAGAATTCAAAAAACTGAGGAGAGGCTTAGGAACCTCCAGGACATCTTTAAATGTCCCAACATCTGAGTCATAGGGGTGCCAGAAGGAGAAGAGGAAGACCAAGGGATTGAAAACTTATTTGAACAAATAATGAAGGAGAACTTCCGCAAGCTGGTGAAGGAAATCGATTTTCAGGAAGTCCAGCAAGCTCAGAGAGTCCCAAAAAAGTTGGATCCAAAGAGGAACACACCAAGACACATCATAATGACATTACCCAAGATTAAAAATAAGGAGAGAGCCCTGGCTGGTGTAGCTCAGTGGATTGAGCGCGGGCTGGGAACCAGGCAGTCCCGGTTCGATTCCCAGTCAGGGCACATGCCTAGGTTGCAGGCCAGGTCCCCGTGAGGGCCATGTGAGAGGCAACCATACATTGCTGTTTCTCTCCCTCTCTGTCTCCCTCCTTTCCCCTCTCTCTAAAAATAAAAAAAAATAAATAAATAAAAAAATAAAAAAAAATAAGGAGAGACTCTTAGAAGCAGCAAGAGAAAAGGAGACAGTTACCTACAAAGGAATTCCCATAAGACTGTCAGCTGATTTCTCAAAAGAGACCTTACAGGAAGAAGGGGCTGGAGAGAAGCATTCCAGGTCATGAAAGGCAAGGACCTACATCCAAGAATACTCTATCCAGCCAAGCTATCATTTAGAATGGAAGGGCAGATAAAGTGCTTCTCAGATAAGGTCAAGTTCAAGAAGTTTATCAACACCCAGCCTTTATTATATGAAATGTTAAAGAGATTTATATAAGGCATGGAGGGATATCAACAGGGGAGTGGTAGGGGGAGAGAGGGGGGAAAGGGGCAGAGAATAAGTAGCATAAATGGTAGGTAGAAAACAGACAGGGGGAGGTTTAGAATAGTATAGGAAATGTAGAAGCCAAAGAACTTATGTGTATGACCCATGGACAAAAACTAAAGGGTGGGGAATTGGGGGGTGGTGGGGGTGGAGGGGAAGAAAGGGGGGGAATGGGACAACTGTAATAGCATAATCAATAAGATATATTTAACAAATAAAAAATAAAAAAATAAAAAGAATCATCAGTTATAAAAACAATCATGGGAATGTTAAGTACAGCACAGGAAACACAGTCAGTAATATTTTAATAACTGTGTGGTGTCGGATGGGTACTGGACTTATGGGAGTGATCACTTTGTAAGTTATGTAAATGTCTAATCACTGCATTGTACACCTGAAACTAATATAATATTGTAAGTCAATTGTAATTTAAATTTTTAAAAATTTTTAAAAATCAAATAAATAAAATAAATTTAAAAAAAGAATAAAATCATTAAATGAAATTGTAAGAAAATGCTGGTTTCAACCCCATATCTGATTTCACAGCACTCTACTAGGTTAGAGCTGGAATTTGAAAAACACTGACATAGGTGATTTCCACTGTGCCCCAGTCCTAATGTTCCATGATAATGATTACATATGGGATTTATCTGCAAAAATAAAAATTATTATGTGCGTTAGCTTGAAAAACTGACCCTTATTTATAAAGTTCTCACGTTAATCAGGTATTGAGAGTATGCCGTGTCTACCCTCATTAACCACTCTTTTCCCTCCCCTCCTCCTTTGTCCCTCCCTTCTCTCTGGAGCTTCTGTTAACAGCAGACTTCAGAACCTCTGGGAAGAGATCAGGAGGCATCTGCATTGTTCATTTGACTGTCCACTTGGACTTTCGAGAGGTCGTTCTACTGGCTGGTAAGCATCAGCCTTCCACGCATGCGCCCCTCCTCGGCCCCAGAGCAGCACGCGACCTCAGCCTGCAGTCACCGGCCGCACGCCAAACCACTGTTTCCTGTTTCGTGTTTCTTCTTCAATCCATGTTGCTACTTTTCATAGTACGTGGCTGGCTCCCCTCTGGACAGGCCTCCTCTACACAGGCCCCATCTCACTGGGCTGACACTGTGGATATTTTCAACTCACAGTGACAAGACCATAGACTGGTGGCCCCGAGGCCCACCCCCAAGTAAATACAAGAGACAAGGAGCTCTGCCCCGCCATTCCCTTATCAGGGAGCCTGGCACTTCCCCAGCTGGGCTGTCATTTTCTGTCATAACAGATATTACCTTCCTCTGTTCTTTATAGGTTTCCTAGTGTTTACCCTTTCAGTCTATTAAGGAGGGGAAATTCCTCCCCCTACCACACCTCTTCAGTTCTTATGACTGAGCTAATAATAAAAGTGGCATAAGACCAGACTGACAGAAGTTAAAAAGCCAAATAAATATGTAGACATGGGTGATCATAATGGATATTCACACAAATGATTGAACCAGCCAGCTTTTAATACTTTTTGGACAAAGAAACAATGAAGTTGTGAAGATCTGACAGGACAAAAGAAGTTCAGGTTTTGGTTCTCATTAGTGAGGAATCTACACAGAGTTTGAGCTTGGGTAGTAATTTAGTAAAGAAGTAAGAAGGTTTACTATACACAGGCCTTCCTTAATTCTGGCATTAGGGTGTCCCACTCAGCCCCCTGAATGGGGTGTGGGGGGAGGGGGTACCTTGCACAGGGGAGATTTACTTCTTGCAATCAGGGACACAAAGGAGGGTGGACGAGTCCTTCCAGCATTAACCGCAGGTCAAGTAACTTTAAAACAAAGGAGCTAATACACCATCATGGGCTCTTTTGGAGCAGCCTGCCCTGGAGCCCTGAAGGTTTCTGGCACCTAAACATTTCCACTCCCATTATGAGGTGTCTTCAAAATTGGGTGAGGGGAGGCACAGTCCCTGATGGCCCCCCACTAGTAGCCAGATTACATATTTTTTAATTAACATTTTTATTGAAGTATAGTTGGCATATGATATTATGTTACCATCAGGTATACAACATAGCAATATGACATTTCTATACCTTAAAAAGTGATCACCACAATAAGTCTGGGAGCATCTGTCACCATGCACAGTTCCATAATAAAAGGAAGGAGCCAGCTTAGATCCCACGCTGCCTCATGGCAGTGCCCTGCAGCTGAGGGCTTAGCATATGCGGACAGAGTGGTGGGAGCAGGCTTCCAGGGCCCCCATGAGATCTGGAGGACTAGCCTGTCATTTGTGAAGCTCAAGGGCTTTACACACGAACTCAGAAGGATTTCACTGCTGGCACACCTGCCTTCTGGTCCCTCAGGGACCATCCTGAGGAAATGACCAGGAGAGCAAGGTCTGGCTAGAGGAAACGCCCTCCAGCTGCACACGTCCCACACCCTGGAGCTCCACACCCTTCCCTCCACAGCCCAGGTGGCCCCACCTCGGCCCCTCCAACTCTGACAGCAGAGCCGTCCTCTGACCCCCGGCTGCTGGGCAGAGAGCAGTTTACCTGGTGTCCTTGGGGTTGCACAATGGGGAAGTGACCTGGGGGTGAGGACAGCCACTGGTGTCCAGTAAGTGTGCCTCGGTACTTCGTTGGAGAAATGACCTGGAGGGACTTTCCCAGGTGCCACATCTGCTTTT
>PVJI01033938.1:0-10857 GCA_004026765.1 Micronycteris hirsuta | reverse complement strand
GAGAAAGTGCTTTGCAGATAAGGTCAAGTTCAAGAAGTTCATCACCACCCAGCCTTTATTGTATGAAATGTTGAAGGGAGTTATATGAGGTATGGAGGAATATCAACAGGGGAGTGGTAGGGGGAGAGGGTGGGAACGGGGCACAGAACAAGTAGCATAAATGGTAGGTAGACAACAGACAGGGGGAGGTTAGAATAGTATAGGAAGTGCAGGAGCAGAAGGACTTATGTGTATGACCTATGGACAAAACTAAAGGGAGGGGAAAGGGGGGTAAGGGGGTGGGGGGAAAGAAGGGGGGAAGTGGGGCAACTGTAACAGCATAATCAATAAAATATAGTTAAAAAATTTAACTTTCTGTGGTTGTCAATTCAAAATGTCAAACACGCATCTTTCAAGTTTAATAAAGAATGGTAACAACTATTAATGAAACATTATTAAAGCCTGATTAAGTATGTGTTCAAAAAGAGTTACAAAGAATGAAAGAAAAAACAAAAATAACTTTTTGAGATCTAGAAATAAGCATTCTATTATTGGCATAAAAAAATATCAAGAAGAAATCAATGGAAGAGAAAGCATCCATGCTTGTGAATTATCATGGACAATGGGCAGGAAGGCATTTATTTGTTTACTTTTCTGCATTTAAGGCTGTATCCACACATGTGAAGCAACACTTTTGTCAGTGACCAAAAAATCATGTTTCTTTACTATTATGTTGATTTATTTAAATTCCTCCAGTACAACAATGACTTTTAAAAATTACTTTAAAAATATTACTGTACTTGTGCCCTAACATGCGTAAGGAAGAGAGTTACGGGCCTGGGACGAGAGGTCTGGGGATGTGCGTCAACCTGTACTAAGCCAACCAGTACCAGAGGCTATCGACTCTGAAAGAGCTTTCATCCTCCATTTGCATTAGAAACATTAAATAAACTTAATATTTCTGCACTCTTTATTGTGCAACTGAAGGCTCAGTGTATGATAATGCAATGATGGATTGATTTTATATGTGACTAAATTTCAAATAATGCTGTAATAAAGTCAAACTGCCTGAAATGGCATTAGCCCAGTCAGAAGACTTTAAAAGGTTACTTAGGAGCCATATACAATTTTTCAGAATGAATATTATTGCTATGGGTATTTTGTTATATAACGTATTTTGTGACATACTAATAAAACACAGAACAGATTAAGTACTTCCTAATGCCTCTTTATTACTTTTTCATGACTTCTATGTGTATACAAACGAAGCCTTACAACTCTCTAGAAGACTTTAAAGGAAAATAAGTTATATTATGGGATTAAGAAGGCAAACTAATGTGGTGTTTTCATTTCTATAAAAATAATTTATCTCTTGCCATTGATGTAGGACTTACCTGTCAAAATAAGAAACACAGTGGAGTTGCAGCTGTGCTTTATCATATATATTTGTGTGGTGATGCTGGGAAAGAGAGGATGCAGGATGGGCCCAGAAAAAGAGCAGAACTTTATAGGACAGAGAACTTGCTGAGGAATTGTAATGCTACCAACAAAGGGAGCAGGCATAGAAAAAGAAGACCGAATATGAAGGTGGACGTCAGTTGTAATACGAATTGCCCACAGATAGCTCTGGGGAGCAATGATCCGTAGCTTCGGTGGTTTAGAACTGCCTTTATTCCTGTCAGTTCATCAGTGCTAACAAGGGGCACGTGGCCTCCTGCCCTGTGTTGACTGCTCTGCAGTCTGTTGCCTTTTGCTTGGTAACGTTAACCATCATTCTTTGCTCAATCAATTATAGTGATTGTGTAATGTGTCCAAGTCATGCTCCAGGATAATTAAACATTTTTATGTCATTTTTTTGTCTATGTGGTTTCCTGTGTATATATTCATGAGAAATTATAAAATTAGCTGACTGTACCTTTGCTGGTGCTTATATTTTTATTCTCTTAGATTGTACTCAGCTTGTAGCTGTTTTTAGAGGACAGGACATTGATTCCCAGAGTAAATTGTTGGGCATACCTCTTTATCATGTGAGAACTTTATCCAGTTTGCTGATTAGGGCATGCTATTTAAAGGTCACAGTTCTTACTGTTATTAGTGTAATTTTGTGGTTACAATGAACCATTTATATGATTTTAGAGTTGGAAGGACCTAAGATACAAGCTAACCTACCATCGTAATTTTGGGCAGAGGATACTGAGATGAGAAAGTAAGTAGTTACTTTCCCTGGTTTCCAAGTCAGCTGTGCTGGTTACCACTTTGTGCTGTTTCCTACTGGGAAAAAGTGTTTTGCTTTTGATTTCACACCGCTAAGGGAAATCGTTCAGTAATAAGACCTCATGTTAAGAGAGAGACATCATCTGGGCTCTGGACATCTGTGGGTAGAGGGTTAACTCATGTCCAAAATGAATCACATTAAATGGCATATACTTGGCTGGGTTGAATATTTTGCCATCTTCCCAGAAATAAGAGTAGATGATAGAGTTCATGTATCCTTTTATTCCTTTTGATTCTTATAAGCACTGTTATCTATAGAATTGAGTCATGCTATTCACACTGGTTACTTCCTTGGAGGGTTTCAAACATTGATCAGGGGTATTATTACTAGCCCATTGAGTCCAACTGAATCACAGTTCCTTGCTCATATACACATGTCAGTAATTATAGGCCTAGAGAAGACTGGACATTATGTCAGAAGGGTGTTTTAAAGCAGATTATAATTCTCAGTCAATTAGCTCAGACTCCATTATATTCAGAATTGCAAACTTTTCAAATAAGGATTGAATGTATTTTTAAGCTGCTAAGAAATTAGAGCTTTTTTCTCTCCTGCTTTTACTTCATTTCTGTCTTTATTCATTTTATTTTAGTAAGTTTTAAACTTTAGACTTAGCTTGCATGTAAACATACAGGTTTTTTATTTACTGGAAGAAGTTATGATCTTTCTCTCACGTCTCTTTCTCAGTATTGATTTTGCATTGTTTTAATGGTTTTCCATACTTTCTTCAGCTCACTCCAAAACACATTCTTCTTTTCAACCTTTTCCGTGATGGAAGATTTACTATTTCCAAAAGCAATCAGAGAAGATATTTTGTTACCTCAGAAGTCTTTGGTTTTAGGCACTTCCACAGCTATATCCCAGAGTGTCCACTGGGAATTAGTTGTCCATCTGTGTAATGGCTGACAAAGGATTATCTATAATACTTTCCTCTTTTTTTTTTAAGTTTTCAAAGTCAATATTTATTATGAAAGTTTTACAGTTGCATTAATAAGTATATATAATTCAATTAATATAGTAAGCACAATTTCTCTAGAATATTTCACTATGTTTAAAAATAGATATCCAGAAATTCAAAACAAATGCAAATTATATTTCTTGTTCATATTACTAACATATCTCTTACAAAATGTTCCTTTGTCCTTTATGGCTGTTACTTTGGAAAGAAGTACTTTAGGATACAAAGGCATCCCTACTCCCTTACATTTTTTAAGGTTCATTGCAAGCAATAAATACAATGAATGTATTCCCTTCTCTTTCATCAAATTTTAGCCCAGTAATGAAAATGGGAGCATAAAAATAAGAATTCATCATTTACATTGCATTTCAGTGTTGATATAGACACAAAGAGTTTCTGCCATTTCTCCCTTTTTACATTGAAGGGATTATAGAAGCTCCAGAATGTATATAAACATTCTGAGATCCTTAAGATGATTTCTAATGACTTCAAGTGGTGTTAATGATATTTTCAGAAAGGATGCGTTACTTAGCTGAAAAAGACTCTAAGCTTTTGTGCATATATCATATAACAGAGTTGCTAAAAGAATTTTCTACTATTAACCTATCAATAAGCTCTTACAGAATCCACCTTTTGATAGGAAATGGATAACTTTGTTTTCTCTGTCTTTGCTTTAGCAGATACTGTCAATTAAGCTAAATAAAGATCCAGAAGAAGTCATGGTAAACTTAGCTGTAAGCCGAGAAGGATTCAACTAAGAAGAAGAAAATGTGAAACTGTTTTTATTAAGGATTTGAGCAGAATTTAAATTCTAACCCCAGAGTGAGTAGATACTGCAAAGTCCCTAGAGATTTAACAATGTATATAATACAGCAGATGAGCAATCAGGGGTTCTGGCCCCAGAACTCACAGACTAAATCCTAGCGTTTTGTTGGGTGTTATTTTCTTTATTTATAAATTCACTAAGTTAACACTTTCCCTACTCTTTCTTCACCCATGAATCTCCAAAGAAGACCTAGTTAGCTCTCCTGCAACCAGTTTTGAGACACTCATACAAGTTCCGCCTATGAATTCTTGCTTTACTTTTCCCCAAATGGCAGAACACATCTTGTTTGCTTGTTTTTTCTTTCTAAAAACTGTCAGCTCTTTTGGAATTGAACAGTGCTGCATAAAACAACTACTGCATATTGATTTTTTTTCTTTTACATCTATTCAGGCTGATTTTCCATTCTATAGGTTGGTGGCATAGCTATTATACTCTCGTAAAAAGAAGAACTCTTTGAGTGTTAAATAAATATTCATCTGTCCTCCTTGCCTTCCTCTCACCCTCTGCAGGGGACTTTTCACTCTAGTGAGCTTCCAGAACTTGTCCTCTCACACCCTGCTGAGCCGGAACAGGAGACTATGCATGATTAAATACCAACAGTGTGCTGTTTTTGCACTAAACGTAGAATTAGCTATTGGTCTCCACCTAACGGGCCTTTAATCTAATTAGACAGACTGACAACTCCCTGAAACAAAGGAAAAGATAAGAATGCACATAAGCATAGTACAATAAGTTATAATGGAGAAAGTGGCATATTAAGATGTTTAAGAATATAAAATCACCATAAAACTAGCTTACAATTGAAGCAGGTTTGGCAGTTTTTGAAATATTTGTATAGCCTCTGTCTTATGTATCCTGCACACTACTATGACCCTAAAGGTCTACTGGGCAAGGATATCAAATACATACTTCGGTCTTAGACATAAACAGAGTATGATGCAAATTCTCTCCTGTAAATCATTTTTCCCTGAGGATCTCATTCCTCATTTCAGCATCTGAACCATGTAAGCAAAGGATATTCAGACATTTTCCTTAAGTTAAAGAGATAAAATATGTTTGAATTGGCATAAAAGTTATGAAGATGTTTCTACATCCTATGTTGTTTTGCTTCTGAGGCAACATTCCTTCATCTGTCCCACACTAGAAACTGGACGAGGGTCCCAAAGCACTTACCTGGGGGAGGCAGTACGGAATTAGGGGCCTCAGAGACCTGCCTTGGAATCCTACTTTATTACATCTTAGTCTAACCATTTGGTCTATTTTTTTTAATGTTCATAGATTTCTTTTTATGGAACAT
Source organism: Micronycteris hirsuta (assembly GCA_004026765.1). Taxonomy (NCBI): domain Eukaryota; kingdom Metazoa; phylum Chordata; class Mammalia; order Chiroptera; family Phyllostomidae; genus Micronycteris; species Micronycteris hirsuta. Next base: position 5,525 of record PVJI01033938.1, on the reverse strand, counting down.
AGTTTCACTTGAACCTCAGTAATCATGAGAAATCTTAGGACTCTAATTTCTATGTTTAGATAATTTGGTTATCTAAATGACAAACTTAAAAAATTACATCATAGGTCTTTTTCAGGGAAATTTTTGAAACAGCTTTAATTCAGTACTTCTGAATAACAAATACACTATTAATTGATAAGAAGTGGATTCTAGGAATATTTGTTAGCCCTCCACCATGCTCCAAAAGTCAATGATGGTTGAGAGCAAAAAACTGGGGTATATGGCAAAGAAAAAAAACACACTATTATGAAATATGCACTCTGTGAATAACCTTAATTTTTTTTAAACCAATCAGACAGGAGTATATAAGATAAGCAAACAGGGGTATATAAGTTAGTGAAAAGGGAACAGATTTTTCTTCCATCTAGAACTTTCCCTTGATGCCTTCCATAATGAATAAAAATATGGAATTTTTTTAGCAAATAAATTCAACACACACTCATTCACACATAGTGCTCATTAGAAATCTGGGGCCAGGGGTAGTGTGGTAGAAGAGAAGGAAGGTAGAAAAGAAGCAGAATATCACAACTTAGAGACGGTGACTTTAAGACTGAAATGGTTCAACTTCCAACAAGAACAGAAATACCTGATTAGTGATTATTCAGACTCTGGTTAAACCTCCAATTCTGGGGAGCTGACTAGTCTCCTGGAAGGTGGAAGTATAGTGGTCAATAGCAGTTTGAATCTCAGCCTTACCATGTGCTGGTGATATGAGCTTGGGTCAGTTTCTTAACTTTTCTTAAGTTTCCTAATTTGTAAAATGAAAATTATATCTATCTCAAAGTTAGCATAGAGATGAAATCAGACGCTATACATTAAGACTTTGCCACAGTGCCACTGAACTCTCAATGAATGTGTAGTATTAGTAGTTAGACAACTCACTCCATTGTGGGGTAGATCTTCCATTAAGCTGTTTCTAAAATAATGAATCAAAATCTGTCTCTGTATGATTTCTGCCCATTTGTGGTTGTTCTCCCATCTGGGATAACCTAGAAGGATTTGATGGAAAACAAGTCTGCTCCTTCTTCCTTTAGGCATCAATTCAATGTCTGAAGCACTTTGCATTCCCTATGCTGTAGACTTTGCAATATAATTCGTTCCCTTTCCTATCCCACTGAGTTGTTAACGGTGTACATTTTGCTAGCAATATAAAATGAAGTCTATTGCTACTACTTCCTCCCGAAAAGGAACCAAAAAGCAAATAATAAAATAAGACACTCAACAAAGAAAACATGAATTATGAAATTGAGAACTTACTTGTCTTTGATGGGAGATCCTTTATAGATGTTGAATCTTACAATTGTAAACTTTATATAAGCCTTATTTACGTATTAACCTAAAAGCCTCCTTTCTTATAACTTAAGAGTTATTAAAACATTCTAATTAGGTGAAAACATTCCAAACTTGCTTCTCCTTCTGTATTAAAGGCATCATAGTCCTTCTAGTCACTTAAGTGTGAACAAGCAAACGTACTTGACTCTTCACTGATCTCATCCGCTCACACCAGAGGAGAACTGGTCTCACTGTTCGGATGTTGCCATTTCATTTCCTCTTTCTCCTTCCATAGCTGTTACAGCTGAGGCTTCCCATGATGGATGCCCAGCACACTGCAACCTGGGAGCAAAGCAACCAAGGCACTGCGTGCTAGCACCTCACTCTCTCCCCGCCCTCTGATCTCTGGCTGCTTCTTCCCACTCACCAAGTTCAAGCTCTAGGGCAAGGGAGCTCATTGGTGGAGTCCATAAAGGGCACCAGAGAAAGTGGGATTGCAGAGAAAATGGAAGAGATCTTGCACGTTTCTTAACTACTCTTGATTCTTGTCTGTTTCTCTGCAATGTGTATTTTACCCTACTCCAGAGTTACTTTTCTAAAATGCACATTTGAGCACGTTGCTCCCCCAGCTTATAACCAAGCCCTCTGTGCCCCTGAGCATGTTTCACAGTGCCCTTCCACTAAGCCCCTGCCAGCCTTTCGCTCAACTTCAGTTTCTGTCTTCCTTCTCTGTCACCTCCCAGGTTTCAGGCATAACACACAGCCTGTGGTTTTCCATGGCCCCCAGATTTAGATCCTTGCAAGAACCACGTTTTGATCTTCTAAGCCGAGATCCTACCTGGCATAGCTCCTGGCTCCTAGGAAAAGCTCCCGCATGTGCCTGCTGAGTGAATGGATATCTGCACTTTTGCACACAATATTCCCATACCTGAAATGATTCATAAATTCATAATTTTCCTTCAGGTCTCCGACTCACACTTCCTCTGTGAAATCTTCCCCCGGCCTATCCTCACATCCCCTCCTCTTGTGATAGATGTATGTCTCTGTCCTCTCAGCCATCTGCACACATCCTTTTCAGTATTTATCTCCAGGTGCCATTTGAAATTGTCCATATACCTGTATTATTCACAAATGGGTCCTCAGGACCGAAAGGATGGCTGATGCACAATGGATGCGAAATGTACACACAACCTGTTTACTGAGTAGTCCCATATAGGGGGTAGACGATAAAATATGAAGTAGCTTTTTTCTACACAGTTACTATTTTCATCTCCTTTTACCACTCCTTAATGATAGCTTGGGAAAGTTATTAGCTCTTAAGTCACTTTTGGCTATAACATGTCTACCTGTTAAAGCCTCAGCTTCAAGCTTGAATTAAATCTCTTTTCCTCCTACTCTCTGCAGAATTTATACAGGGACCCTGGCAACTTTGAGGTGGGGGAGGCACCGTCTGCCTCTGAGTCACTGACTCTTTCCTCCTTTACTCCTCAAGGTCTAGTTCTTCCAGGGCATTACCTGAAGAGAGGAAGCCTTTTTTATTTAACTGGCTTTTTCATTTAATTCTTTTTCATGCTGGTTGTGGCTGCTGGTCTAGTGAATGATACTGGCCATTGCAGTGGCAGGTAGCCAGTGGCTGGCTCTCTCAGATGGATCTGTGAATGCATCCTAGGGACAGTGCAATACTTGGCTCAAGCTTGAGCCACGGTGGAGCACTGATCACCCTGTTGGTGCTGGGTTATCCTGGCCCAGCAGTCCACTCTCTTCAGTGGCAGATGGAAGACACCTGGTTCAAGTCAAGCTCTATTTCCCATGATCACTTCACCTATACATTCACGTAGCTATGCCATGCCCAGTACTGGCTTGTCGTGGCTTTATTACCGTGTCTTCTCTCTCTCTTGCCATCTCTTTCCCACTTCACTTCTTTCCTAATTCTGATTGGCAAATGAAGCAAGTCCACTGCCTGAGTAGAAGTCCAATTGGGAACCCAAACCACCATGTCCCCTACTTTTGGGCAACACCAGTTTCAAAGAGTTATTCCCTTGGACCCTTCTCCCTCATTTGGATTGAGAAACACCCTTCCCTTTCTCATAGGGATGCCTGGGTTACCTCTCAATGCAAACACTGTAAGAAAAAGATTTCCTTTCCCCCTCTACCCTGACACATAAGAAAAACACATAAGAAAAAGATTTCCTTTCCCCCTCTACCCTGAAGATCCTCTTTTCACCCTTCCAGCTTCTGTTTACATAGACTAGGCTGAGAGCTGAGGAGTTGATAGTTCCACAGTAGCTCTGAGAGAGGTTCATAGACCCTAGAGCCATTCTATGGAAAGAACAACTCAACATCCCACTATAAAATTTGTTGGATAGATGAGTGAGCAAATGGATATGTCTATTTTGAATAATTATTACTGGGTGGGACTACTGGTGCTGTGCAATGAGGTGCTAGGTGGATTGTGAAAGAGAACAAGACTAGTCTGTGATAGAAACCCAATATAAAGGCCGGGACTTCTGTCTCAGGGCTCGGTACCCAGCCCGCCATCTTTGAATAAGTTCTCCTTGTCTCAGCAAGGTGTGTGTTCATAACGTTAATTAGTAATGTCACTGCACACATCAATGAGAGAATGGGAAAATTACTACGGAAAAAGCAGTTTTGTATTTTTTTAAATTTGGAACTCTGAATAGGGAGGAAAATGTCATTTCTGCCAGAGGCGCAACATCCTGCTCTGGTCTCCTGTAAACTCATTGTCAGGCAATTCCAGAAATTGCCTCCACTAGCCTCTGGGCAAAATGTCTTCTTTTCATAGAAAAATGTCACCTTTTTTCTAGGAAATGGCAGGTGGTTATTTTTTTCCAAAGGAAAAGTGACCTTTGCATTTTGTTAAAAATAAATTCTCAGGGACTCAGCCTTGATGAAAAACACTGAAAACAACCCCGCATCTTTTGGTTTGTACTTGAAGTTCTACTTTGTGAATTCTGAGTTTACACCTGTCACCACCGATCTAGCCCTGGGGTAAATGTCAATAACCAGAAAATCCTGGCACCTTGTTTTCCAGAAACGTCCATTGCACAGACGATGGACTCCCATAACTCCAGCCCTTGCTGTGTCCAGCCCTGGACACACACATGTGCCTGCACACACTCTCACCTCACTACTCTAACGCTTCAAAACTTTTATGTTCCGATCTAGAATCACAATCTTATACGAGTATATTAGAAACTGCTCTGAAAAATGCCAGTTCTGCTACCTGGTTTGTCTTTCACCGTGATTAAAGTATGTGAAGTGCTTCACCTTAAATTTAGATATGTGGCAATCTAAGTTGTTTTTTTCAAGCAAAAATTTTCATTCTCTCCTGAGAAAATAAATCCAGTATTCTTTTTTTCTAGTTGTGTGAGCAAGCAGGGAAGAAAAATGACAAAGCGAGAAGAGGAGTGACTATTTCAGGACCCAACACTTCACAACAGACAAGGAATACTAAGAGGGTGATACAGAGAAAGACAAGTCTAGGTTATCAATCTTGGTTTCACAAAACAAAGTTCCCGCTTCTTTTGTCAATATCTCACATACTTGATGAATTTTTTTCCTTTCTGACAATAATTCTCACCGTTAAGAAATGCACAGTTCACCTTATACTGTTGAACAGACTAGTAAATTAGATGACGATGCAAAATGTACCGTGTGTGCTCTTGTCTCTTCACGTGAATCCTCAGCTGGAGCGCGTGAGAGAGGCACATTAATTACACCGCAAACAGGAGTGTTTCCGCATCTGCAGCAGTTTTGTTATTTGCAGACTCTGGCGCACTCCATCTCTAACTTCACGGGCAGCTTGCAAAAACCAGCAGAACTACACTTAGAAACAAAGGTCTGCATGGGAACTTATCTCCTATTGGCTTCAGAGAAGTCTTCTCATTTAGAATGCTAACGGGTTTATAACTCTGAACTAAGATCTAAGACTTGGCTGATGAAACAAAAGCAAGTTTCTTGCCTCTTTTAAAATTTTTTTATTTATAAGTACTTTTATTTATTTTTAAATTACTTTATTGTTGTTCAATTACAGTTGTCTGCATTTTCTTCCCTCCCCTTCCCCCCACCCCATTCAAACCCACCTCCGCCCCTTGCTTCCACCCTCCCCCTTGGTTTTGTCCATGTGTCCTTTAGAGTGGTTCCTGAAAACCCTTCTCCCCACAGTCCCCTCCCCCCTCCCCTCTGGCTATTGT